>WOGZ01000200.1:0-64447 GCA_009733775.1 Alectoria sarmentosa
GGGGGGGGGATGGGAGTCTGTATATCCAATGAGATGAACAATCCAACTAACTAACTATATCCACTAATTTTGATCCATCCAGTCTTTCTTGGACAACAAGTCTCTCTTTTCTTTCAAAAGGACCACGAGACCAAGAAAACTCGCTCGACTCGACTCCAGTTTCAGATCTGATCTGAGCGACCTCCCTTTTTTTTTCTTTTTTTTTTCTGTCAGACTGAATGAATGAATGAATGAATGAATAAATTAGGAAGGTGGATTGAATTCAGAGATAGATGGTGACGCTTGCTGTCTGTCTGTCTGTCTGTTGGAGATGGTGACGCTTGCTGTCTGTCAAAAATTGCATTTCTTTTGACTTTGGTCCCTCGAGAGAAGAGTTGGGGAGGCGAAATAAGCTTCATGTTAGCTATACTGCTCGAGCGCATGGGTAGGTATATAAGATGTGGAGATTGAAATGGTCATGGGTTTGGGGGATTGGGTTAGATGGGGGGAGGGGACTTTGGCTCTTTATGATCAGAAGCGGTTTTTTTTTGAGAAGAGAATCACAATCCTAGATGCTTGTATTTGCTGTGGATGGCGTCCCAGAGCGAATTGATAATGTTGATATATGTATATAGGTCCTTGAGACTTGGAGCTTTGAGTGACTAAAGCTGTTGTGTTTACGGGGAAATAAGTATGGATGGATATTTTGCCTGTGTTGTACTCTACGCGTCAATCAGCACCCTCGGAAGCTGATTATGAGGTATGACCCATAAGCCATCTCCTATACCCCATCCATCCATCTATCAATCTATCCATCCATTTTCCCATCTCGCATCCATCCATCCATCCATCCATCCACCCATCTTCCCACTCTACTCTTCAACTCCCCAACTCCCCACTCCCTACTCCCCACGAGCTCCATCCCCCACAACCACTATCGATCATCATCCAGCTAGCTCCCTTAACCCCACCCCCCACTACAAAATCATAATCGGCAACTCCAACCTCGAGGAGTAGAGAATAGGGTAATTGGACAGAAGCTGGGGAAAAACGATTGTAGCGTTGCAGCGAACGCGATGGGTTGAAAAGGCACGAAAATGTCCTCAATGTCGCGTGAGTGAATGAATGAATGGAGACGCTGCCTGCCTGCCTGACTGGCCGGCTGGAGGTGGGAGGTGGGAGGTGGGAGGTGGGAGGTGGGAGCTGCGCTCAGTACTGCGATCCCTGCATGATTCCAGGTTCTTTTCGTGGAATTTTGCGGCGTTTTTGATGATAGATAAGATTAGACTGTTTTATTAGGCGGTAAGAGAGAGGTGCGGTCGGGAGGTTGTGGTTGTGATGATCGGGTCGTAGGAGAAGTTTTGGTGGGGAGGGCTTGGCGTTCGTTGGGAGGGAAGGGTGGTTGGGGGAGGATAGATATTCGGCACGGGGGTTTGATGTTGCGGGGATATTTATGGGGTGTGCCCTGTGGGATGGTGGATGGCGGTGGATCAAGGGGAGAAGATGTGAGCTGAGGTCTTTCGATGCGTAGGGTGGTGGTGCTGGGATTTGGTTGCGGGGATTGGGTTGGGATTGCGCGGGGGCGGCGATGTTTATGGAAATAGGATGGTGAGGATAAGGTTGGGTGATGCTGGTTGGTGGGTTGGTTGGGTTTCGACTGGGAGGTTGGTGGAGAGGAGTTTGTTGATGGGGGGACGAGGGGTTTTGGATTTGGAGGGAGGTTGGGTTGGGTGGGGATTTCTCTTTGGTTGTTGGAGGAATTTGGGCGGGGTGGCGGTGGAGGATGTGTGTGTGTTAGAGGGGAAGGGGGGGAGAAGAGGGGTTGGTGAGGGTATTTTCGTGGAAGAGGATGGAGGTGTTGGTGCAGATGGGTTTGGGCGCTGATGGGTTGGGTGGGGAATAGGGGACAGTGGATGTTGTTGATCGGTTTCTGCGTGGCTGGAGTTGCAGGAGGGGGGATTGGTGTTGTGGGATTTGAAAGCGATGGTCTGGACATCTGCGTTATTTTCCATGGCAGACTGTGGGGGGTGGATGTGGTTGGTGGAGGTCACTGCTTTGGTTTTGCGTTTGGAGGAGACTGTGCGAAGGAAGACGGGTCGTCGAGGAGGGTGATGAGAGGGGCTCCCAAATCATTCTGCGGAAGAGAAGGTATCTGCGTGAGTGGTTATGGGTGGTGGGAGTGCTGGTCAGCAAGAAGAACCACTGGGAGTTTTGGGTTCTTTTCTGCACCAACACAACGCAGTTGCAGGAGTCTTTTTCCAAAAGATCTCGACTAAAAGCTGAGAGGTATGAAAGCCCAGCTTTGGACATCAGCTTTTCCATTGCCACGTACTTTGTATGATTGATATGCTTAATGGTGGTAATTACTTTGGTCCCGGGTTGGGAGGGATTGGGAGAGCAGACGGTGTGATAGAAAACGCTTCGTTGAAGATGATGAGAAGAACTGCTTATTCATCTCGTAAAACAAATACTGAGATCCGTGTGGATGTCTGAAATTGTAAGAGGGAGTGATCGAGCTAGTCAGCAACAAGATCACTGAGAGTTCCTGATCATGTTCTGCGCCGACACAGCTGCAGGAAGCTTTGCCTGCAAAATTTCGGCTGGTTGCTGTAGGATTCGAGCTCTTGTCCTCTTTCTCTATTCCAATCTTCGTCACTACACCTGCAGGCACATGGAAGTCCACCTTTGCCGCCAATCCAGTTGAAAACGAGTTCTTTGAACTCAGGGCGGATGTCCCAGGCCGCAGTTCTTATTGGATGACCGAGGGCAAACCCCTTCCTAGGAACAGATCGATCCCCTCGACCAATCGATCCCACAGCCCCACACCTCGACCAGGCTCTTGGGCGTAGTAGCCATGAAACCTCTCGGTATCTCATCTTCTCGGCTCCGCGCGATGATGCTTGTGTCCATGTACTCTTTGTGTGTGCTCTTTGCAACAATGTGAGGATGGACTCTCATCCCCCACGCACGCTGCCAAAATGTGTGGCGAGTAAGGAGTTGGTGGCGGTGCTGTTAGGAGGGAAGTGAAAACAGTCGGAGAGGGGCTTTTTTTTCTCGAGTATCTGGGCGGAGGTCTTGATTGCCAAAGCTCCAACAAGTTCTTGCAGGTTGAAGCGCGTGGGCGGTGGGTGGAACAGGGGCCGTCATCGGGGATTGGCTTTTGTCCTAACAAAGCGCTAGACCAGGCACTTCTGATGGACCACTGGGACGTTTGATTATTTTCGTCAATAGTTCCTCCATCTTGATTTCCCCGTCTGTTGATCTTTTCCATCTTGATTTCTTGATTTCTTGGTTTCTTTGTTTCTTCATTTCTTTGCCATCTTTTTCAACACCTTTTCTCCTTTTTTCTCCTAGCGCTTGCATGGCCGCAAGCTAGTTATCTGACCAGACCGAATCTGTTATAGCACCATGGCACCTAACAGAGCTGAGCCTGAGGAACTCTAAACGCACAGACTTCTCACAATTCCCACCAGTGACCATTTCGACCGGCGACAGACCTGTCTCCCACTCGAAGCAAAAGCTGCGTGGCTTCGCCTCAAGAACCCGGAGAATTCAAGCTAAAGAAAAGGATCTTTCCCGAACGCTGATCCCAATACAATACACAACAACGAGTAACGATATCCCCTATATCCCCATCTGAGCCTAGATCAGGTACCCACGGGCCACTTAGACCCCCAGAGCGCTCGGTCCTCAGCGTCCTCCCTTACTATAGGATCCCACAACAGTTCCGGCGGAGATTAGAGCAAGCAAAGCAGAATGCACATCGGAGACTTTCAACTGCCACCGTCCAACGACCACAACATACTGTAATTGGTTTGATGTTTAATACCCGATATGTCTATCAATTGACTGTCACAAGTACTGGTACCCTTCCTTGCCGTCTCTCCTCAGAAGACTCAAATACTACTGCTCGAATAAGAGTCCCTGACAGACGCATTGGGGTAGTCACAGACACCGGTCTACCTCAGGTACCACGTCAGCCGGATAGCGTGCCTGGAATCGCCCCTGTGGCCTCTCTAGCACCCAATCTACCTACCGTATCCCCGCACTCCGGCCAGGCCATTCAAATGACGTCAGAGGGATCAGTACAAAGTCGCGGTTCCTTCACCATCTACTCGTACCTCTTCTTTGAACGGTGCTGGCTCTGTTCCCTCCTCTGACCTCAATGAACTGGAGTCTGGTCTGTCCGAATATCATTGGCAAGACCCATCATTCATCCTCATTTGGTGAAGCCATGTCATGTCAGCTTTGCGCTCATCGGGCGTTCAGTCTTATTCCCCTAGCTATATTGCCAGAGAGCAAATGGTCGGGTGATTTGGGATTCATTAAGGGCGAAGGACATTCAGTCGCATCCCATCGTGATCCATCGTTCTCTGTGCACAAAACGGCAAAATTCAAAGGGTGAAATTAAAATCCGAGCGGAGGGTTCGACTGTTAGGAACTTAGATCTGCTTCCCCGCAGTACAAGGTTCGGCCGAGGCCACCAGCTGGACACCGACCTTGCTCAATCCGGCCATCGAATTCTTCTTCTTCTTCTTCATCAAGGTACCTTTAGCCTGTACGGTCAACTATTTCTGTATTAGCCAAGGTAGATCTTTACTCTAGAAGATGCGCTATGTCGTCGAATTGGGGAATTTATCGCCACAAGAGTAAACGGCCTCAAGATAGCCTTCCAGAATCTAGACGACATATCGCTTCCCCCCCAGATTTCTCTGACTTGAACAGACTACCCTAATTTTGGGGCTTCTGCATAGATGCTACGCTTCCATGGAGATGAAAGAAAGCAAGAACGACAATACTGGTCGTCGATTAACGCAAGTTTAGCATGCAAGATAGAAGGCGGAGGATTGGAGAAGAATCTGGGTCTTACTGACAGGTTCTGTACACACCAGGAACCTCAAACACCCTTCCGGTCTCTCTATTTCTATTACCTAATTACAAACTCTCAACAGATCGCATCTCCACCCATCACCTACTGGATTAGAAAATGGGTGGAAGCCGTCATTTTGATCGACAATAGCCCGAACGCCATTGGGTTCTGGTCAGTCGAGGACCCCTGAAGCATCGGATCTAGCGATCACTGTCGCTCCTTTAACATCATCAAGCTTTTCACTTAGCCTGTCTGACCGTGAAAAGATACTATCACGTTGAGTCAGCTTAGCAGACCATTCAAGAAAAGGCTCGAGCGCGAAAGTCAAGGTCGTCTTCACCAGCTGTAAAGAACAAGCTCGAGCGTAAGAGTATAGGTCTTCTTCATTTGCTATAAAGAAGAGACCGCAAAGGGCATCTGTGCGCCTTATTTTCCCTTTTCTTCGCAAGCAGCATCTTCGAATTCCGTCGCCATGAAGCTTCTCAACTTACCACAGGTCTCTATCGCTTTGGCTTTCTGTCTGCACTCTGCACTGTGTTCTGTAACAACCCTCGACTTGGTCGAAATTTGCTCGACTTCTATTGGGACAATCTCAAAGAGTTCCGTTGGGTCCACAACGGCGTTCCTAACTGTTTCAGAAACCTGTACCGTAATATCAACGAGCACCCCCATCGTCACCATTTCGCCTGCTCCCAAGACAACAACTTCCACAACGACTCAATTCGTAACCTCAAGAAAGACGGTGCCGAATACCAGTCTCAACACCTTTACGAGCACAGTACGTAACTATCTCAGCCATTCTCCCTTACTGAGCATGATACATGATGGGGGCGTGTCGCCCTTGAATGTGTCGTGCTCGACTTTCCGTGACAAGCAAGAGAGACTAAATATGTAACATTGACAGACTACGATCGTGGCCACCGTTTCTGTTACTACTGTTGTCGCGACTACGACTGTCACATCTACAGAAACGGATGCAACAACCAGCACTCCAACAACCACAATTCCAACCTCTGCGGGATTTGTTCCAGGTGAGTTTTGCTTTCGGAGCTTGTTACTTTTGTTGGTGCCCTTTTCGGAGTCTCAAGATATACCGCATGAGCATCTAGCTCCCTAGACACGCCTTAGTACCTAGATTTCATCCTGTGAGAACAGTACTGACCCTAGAATTTTAAGCATCCTCTGCCCCACTCCTGAAGAAGCGTGCTGCAGCACCAACTCCAGCACGGTCCGACCTTCTCGCTGCCCGTCGTCCTAACCTCCAAAGCAAGCGGGCCCTTACTTCCTCGCAAGTCTTCCCCGAGAGCGTAACGTGCGGAGTCCTCGTGGAGATAATCTCGAGTTCCACTAAAGTGGCCACCGCACCCACAGCCACCGTCCACGCATGTACCTCCACTATCACGCGCGTCTCTACCGTCACCTCCACGATAGTCTCCACCAACGTGTCTCCAGCAGCCCCTACTACCCAGACCATCTCGTCAACGATCTATGTGACTTCGACCATCGCCGCCACCAGCACTACCACCCAGGTCTCAACCGTAAGCAACACAGTCATCGCGCCCAGCGCCACATTTTATGCGGCTTGCGCCAGCAACAATTTGCTCAGCAACGATCCGTACGACGGCGGCAACCTCTGCAGTGCCTACGCCGTGGACAACACCGTGCAACTGAACACGGACAGCGCCTACGACTGCTGCGTGGCCTGTCAGCAGAACTCGAACTGCGGCGGCGCCTTCTTCGACATAGCTGGCGGCACGTGCGTGATCGATCAGCCGTCTCAAGCCTGTGATCCCAACTATGTGGGTAGTATCGAGATTTCCGGCTGCAACGATGTACCGGCCACGTTCATAGGTATCGATGGGAACTGTGGACAGGTGGAGGGTACCTAAGGAAGGCGAGTAGGGATGGGATGGGAGGGGGAGAGGGGCGGAAGTTTTCTTGGATTTTTCAATTCGCCGTCGAAGTGGAGGCGCAGGGGGGGGGAACCGGGTGAAGGAATGATGGTGTAGATATCCATGAAGCATGACGGAGCATTTTTTTTTTAATTTACTTGCAAAAGCGCCATATAACTTCAGAATAACGTATCTTACTTCCTTTCCCCACACACCAATGCCGCATACCCTACCCTACCCTACCTACAGCCCCCTCCCTCCCTATCCAACCGGCCCCGGACCGAGGTAAAAAGCTCCAGAGCCCTTCCGAGGACCACTTCTCTCCCCCTTTTCATCTGTCTCAACATCCCTCCCTTCCTTTGCCTTCTTCGCTCCAAACGCCCTCGTGATTCGATCCTCATCAACCCCTTCCTTTTCCCCTGCCGCTACATCTTTACTTTCCATACCCCTGCTTCTTCAATGACCAATTCCGAGCGCTGATTGCATGTAGGCGTGTTGAAAGAATGGTTGGTTTAATCAATCCATTCAACCTGAATATTTCAACAAGGCGCGCTGGAGATCGGCGGTTTTATTAGATGTTGCGGTATCTTTGTTTTAGGTGGGTAGGTGGGTAGGTTGGCGCTGGTAGCTGAGTTGGGTTCTGCTACCTACCTACCTCTACTTAAGAATCGTTAGACTACCCTATGTTGTAGCCGAACTTCCTCCGCGCTCGCGTCGTGTTGGTCACGGAGCTTTTGGGCTTTTGGTGATTATATCTGTGAACTATGAAGACTTTGTGTGTGAATTTTGTGATGGATCTTGCTTCACTGCAGAGTGCAGAGGACATGTCAATTTTTGAAGATCTGAAGTGAGAGATTGCGGTGATGGAGGAGTTTGCTGCTGCTACTATGTTTTGGGCTGCAAAGATGTGTTTGCACAGGGGGGAATGCTGAAGGGCAGCTGGAAGAACTATGAGTTATTCGGTCTCCTTCAGAAAGAAAAGTCATGGAAAGAAGTGGGAGCGGTTGGATGCTTGATTGAATTGGTTTTTTGTTGTCTTTGTGGCAAGGGCTACTTGTGCTATAGAATATTCTCCTAAGTCTAATATCCTTTGCCTTCAGCTCAACCCCTTGCCAGTTATATTTCTTTTCCCTCCAAAGTCCTGAAAGTTTTTGCATACTGGATAGTATGAGCCGACGAGTATTGAGGTGAAGAATTCAGATCACTTACCCGACAGATCCACCTGCAGATGTGAGGCCAGCTGCAATGTCCAGATGAGTGGAAAAGTAGGACTGGAGGACCAGGATCCACCTCCGAAGGCCATGCCCATACCAATGCCTGTGAGGGTCCCTTGGGCTAGCAACAGCTCCCAAAACTGGGGACACCAGCTTCTCGCCAAGATCGATATGAAAATCAAGAAGCAGCCTCCACTGAAGCACACTCGGAATTAGCCTTTGTCGATTAAAGAGCTGACCATGATGCTCATAGAGAAGAGAAAGAAGATCGAAAGATGATCTGGCGCTTTTTTCCGGCAACATGAATCTGATGGTGATCTCAAAGCGGAGGTATCGAAAGGCGCACCCAAAGGCATGGCCTTTGTCTCCCCGTATGCGGGCAGCTCGTCCCTCTCCCAGGTTGAATACCACATTTGCGAGCGATGAATGAGAAGGACTGTGTCCGCAGGCTCCAGAAAAACATTTCAAAGGTCCAATGCTTGATGCCATTGTCTTAAGGTCAGAGTCGAGATTGCAAAAGATGAAGGTGTTTTGCTTGCGGAGCTGAAAATGCGCTTCGTGGTAAATGCGGTGACTGGGAATCTTTTGTCAGTACAACCTTAGACTCTTAAGTTGTATCGCGGCTTACTTGACAAGCAATAGACCGACAGTGACATTGGGCGTATAGCCCGCATTGGTGAGACAAGGGGAGCATGTCTCACCATTCCGCGTCCAATCCCCGCAGGGGCAGCTACGGAAACGGACAGTCTCACATCCCAGTGCCTCTCTTTCCTTGGTCAATGCCACCGGCGATCGAGGAGGTTTTGCGGGAAAATAGGCTCTGCCAATGACATGATGTTGACGCTGTATCGCCAGCGCCATGCCAGCAAGGAAAGGTTCCGGATACGCTGGATTAACTCCTCGTCGGATTTGGCCAAGCCATGAGATGGGCTTGGTGCTCTTCCACCTCACCGCGCAGGGTTTGCTGCACGGCTGCAACATCTCTCTTCAAATTCGACTTTTTCTGTCTGAGATACGCGTTCCTGTCATCGCTGCGTAAGAATAGACGCCATTCATCTCTTCAGGCAGTGCATGGATGTTTGCATTCAGTGCGTCGATTGCAGGGTCGATGAGGTCAGCACGATCGTGGCAGACATTTCGTCAAGGGCAGTCTGGATGCGTTCCGACGCGGTGACCAACAGCTGCCGAGCTTGACCGAGCTCCTGAGCCCCACGTTGGAGGCGAACTCTGATCTCGTCAGATGTCCTCTTGATGGTGATGACTCGAGCAGTCCAGGTAGGCAACGGTGGCGTTGACGACTAAGCGTCAAGAAGATTCTGGTGGTTGGGCACTGAAGTGCAGACCAAATCATCGTAAGCCACCTGCGATCGCGCTTACAGCGTACGTGTCGACACCTACCATCACTACACTCGCTGGTGTGATTGAAGTTGCACGATGTGCCTTTGCAGCAGGCCCCACTGTGGAAGATGCATTGTTTGAGAAAATGGACTCGCGTGACTTTGAGGGCTGAAAAGTGGAGATATTTGTTGGAGCCCAGCTTGCCGCTCGGGTGACACCGTCCGAGAGGGGAGGGTCGATTCTCCAGATCGTTTCGTCTACCCTTAGCTCCAATGCAATGGATAGCAGGTCGAAAACCTCGAACCTTGACCAAACGTGCGCCCCGCAAAACGAAGACGAAGGTCAGAGCGAAATTGATGATGACGTCGTAAGAGAGGAGTGGAATCGTGATGACCAGAGGCAAGCCGATTCTGCATTTGCCATCGATGTGAGAGAGTGAGGTGACCGGATGGATAAAGGCAACGACGGCCAAGACTCCGAAGACGAATAGGACGATGGCAATGCCTAGCAGGTAAAGCGGGTGGCGGAGTCTGGCAAGTTTTGTAGCCACCAGTTGGTGAGCTCGCTCGACTAGGAAGAGATACAGTAAGACCTTGCCACCGACATAGAATACCAGACAGACGTCGATAGCGGCACGACGCGGCCTTCGGTTGTAAAGTCCCAGGCATTGATGGGGAATGCACAAAAAGGGAGAAAACCATCCCCCGAGTGACAGGGCCCGGGGAATCAAACCGGAGAGCAGGCACTAAGCACAGCTCGTGCAGTGTGACAAGCCTCACGAAAGAGCAAGCGAGAACGTCGCCCTAACCTCGCGCTCCATCCCTTTGGCATCCTTTCCCTTTGGTGACTTGTTAATTGTGGTGAACGATATTGAGATGGGGAGAGATGGATTAGAGGGGCATACCAAGTAAGAGCCGACGCCATGTTCTGGCAAGCTGCGAAGTGCGTGATCTCGTACGCAGTTGGTATGCCTAGGATACAGAAAGCGTTGGGGTCGCTGGCTGAGCTGTTGAAGTTGGCAAAGAGGCCGAAGAAGTACTCGGTGTTCAGCTCGGGGCCATCAAAGGTACGCGTGATGTCGACACGGCCTTGAACATCTGCAGCCAAGAGGGAGGAGTTGATAGACTTGGCCTGTGGTTAAGGTCAGTACATGTGGATCTGACTGAGTTCTAGAGCGGAAGATCTCACCTGAACGGCACTGTTTGGGGCAATGAAGCTGTCCTTGAACTTCTTCTGCAGAGTAAAAAGCTGGTTGTGCGTGAAGTTCTTTTCACAGTTGGGGGCGAGCACAACGAAGCTTCTCGACTTCCAGAATTGCGTACCTCAGCAGAAGAAACGAATTCTAGCGAGGTATGCCTGGAATGAAATGTAAGAGTGAGAGGTCAGGAAGGCTGGGTCAGTGAGCACGGGGTTTGGATGTGAAGTGAAGCTTCCTGTAAGTTCAACCAAGGAGTGAAGGATAGTGCAGGCTGGCTGAGCGAACTTGCAGATGTCACGGAGCAGTTTCAAGTCAATAGGACAAGGTCCAGCCAATAGGACAAGGACAGTAATGCCGGAAAAGGGGCTTTGTTGCTTCAAGAACTAAGTTCCCTACCCCCTTGATTGTTTGCCTAGAGTAAGTAGTACTTGCGCTCTATCATGCATGAAATTTAATGAAGTAAAGCTGTTTCGTCAGCCATGTTACTGAATACTGACTTTTTAACAATACAGGAATCTACCTCAACCCCCTTCAAATGCAATGACTGTGAAGTCGAATGATCTATGTGTGGTATCTCCCTAACTCCATCCTCTTTCCAATCGACCCAAACGACCTTCTGATAGCGAATGTATCGATGATGCAAGTGAATTTGCGTGTGGTAAGGGTCGAGAAAGCTCGCCCCAAATCTGCCCAATTCTGGGTATTGCTAACGAGTGGTCATGGCACAACGCTCGAGCAAGGGCGAATGTTGGGAGAGTTACAGTCTCCGATGCGAAATGCGAACGCTGGGATCCGCAATAACCATTGAAATCGTAGTCGCTGAGAATCGAACGACGAATGGCTGATTACGAATGGTGCGGATGAAGGATGAGATTTTGGGCTACGTCCGTTAGCAGAGGCCATGCAGGATTACGCGGCAACGATGACTGTACCTCGAAAGTACGTATCCGCCGGGCAAAAAGGGAGATATCAATGTCTGCCAATTCCCTTGAGCGCACAAGGACGATTTGGTCGCCTCAGACGACGAAAGAACCGAGTGATGGGGATGGTCGCTTCAGAGGTTGGTCGGCATTCAGAGGTGACATAAGGCAAGGCCTCAGGATTTGCGTTTGCCTCTGAATGATTGGCAAAAGTATCGTGGACAAGCATGTCAGCGTCATCGTCCTTTGCAGACAGCAAATAAACAACAAATTGCGTGGGTGCTTTTTCTCTGTCCACGAACGGCGTCCATCCGAGCCCAAGGTTGCGAACATATCCAGAAGGAAGAATCGAAGAGATTTTCTTCGCCATCTTCAACTCTATTGGAGGTAGGACTTGTCGAGCAATTGGCACACAAGGTCTAAGCGCCTCTGTCGATGTTGCAGTTGCTTGGTGTAGACGCGAGCGCAGGCGTTCAATACGATGAGTTCGAGTGAATTTAAACACATCCTCAAGCGCAGGGTGCCCCCCGAAGAGAAAGGGATCAACATCGGGAGTTTGGAAGATGTATTCTTCGTTTGTATTCAGGAGAATCATTGGTGGCTCATAGCCAGTTTCCAATTCAATGACTTCCAAGAGCATTTCATGGATGCCCAGCAGGCGATTGATTGCGTCGGGATTGTACTGGCTCAATATTGCTGCCTCGACCTGTAAAAAGGCCGAAACTTCTGGTCGAGGCTGAGTCTCCTGCTTCTCCTCCGCGAAGTGATTTGCCAGCCCAGCATGCAGTGACTCGAAAAAGTGGCTGTGTAAGAGTAGACAGCGCTTGAGCTTGTCAGCATTTAAGGGTCTTCCTCCGATAGAAAGCAAAGATCTTAAGGGTCTTCCTCCGATAGGAAGAGAGGATCTTGGTATGATCCTCGTATCGAGCCAGACATGTTCATATATCTGATTAACGTGTTTGACCAGAAGATTGGCCAAATTGCCCGCTGTGTTGCAACGTCGTCGCAACCGAAGAATATTCTCATATGTTGCAGGACGATTTGGGATCAAAGTCCGGAAAAGCTTGTTCGCGTCGACTAGGTCGCTTGATTCCAGGAAAAGGTCAACAAATGGAGTTTCCCATTGCGTTGTGGAATGAAAGAATGCTGGTGACGCATGCCGGAAGTTCATCAAGTCCACGAAGGCCATGAAGGCCACCACCTTGATCAAGATCTCAGCAGGGATGCTGAAACTTCCTGCAAACGATCTGGCTAACTTTAGTATACACTTCACGCTATGTAAAAGCTCAGAGGCAGCTTACCCCTCGACAGAGCAGACCACTCCGCTCGGTTCTGTACCATTCTCACCGTCAAAGCGTCCAGTTGAGTACATCTTCTCCTCGACACCCTCGACAAGCATAAAGTCTGTAATCATGACTGGTTATGTAGTACGATTCAGCGGAGTCGCTGACGATTGTGGCGCGGCGATGATCTTGTTTTGCTGAGAGGCAAGATTGACCGAAAAATACGCGTTGCAATGCTGTCTCGAGAGAATGTTCGCTCGTAATGGATAGAGTAAGGAAGACAGGAAAACCTTTCTTGTATGTGTGCGCTCTTGGGCCGCTTGTGTGGTGGTGAGGTGGTATGATGAGGTACCTAGTCTTCTCTTGCATTCATTCCAGGATGTGCGCGCTAGCGGGGGTTTTTTTGGCTCACGGGATCTCCAGCCAATCACTCTCACGAAAGCATGCTGAGAAGACTGTTACACCGTCGGCGATTTGATCTGGGACTTTTGAAACTCGAAGTATCTACTGATACAGACCAACAGGCAGAAAGGAATATCACCGATAAAAGGAGTCAAGCTGAACCCCTGGCTACTCTGTTATCCTGCAGAATTTCTGCATGCCTCGGTTCAGCCTCCATCATGACACTTAGTGCCGCTCAAGTCAATATGAACGGCGGTAATGAGAGTTTCATTGTCGCTGTGAGTAAGTATCGTCCTATGCAATATAGCACCTTGCTGACATATTGTACACAGAGCGTTTCTAGCAAGGCTTGGAGAACTATGATTGGAGCTCAAGACCATGATCTTATGCATTCTGGCTGCTCTGGGTGTGCGGCAGCTTCACGCTATTCGAAGTTCCGGCCGCTTGCACCGTATTGTTTTTGTGTAACACCAAACCGGCACTGGTCATTACACTTTCAAAAGAAACAGCTCCCTCTATTGTGTTGCCAATCACCTCTACTTCAGTCTCCATAGGCCATTAAACCCTAGTCTCAACTACCTATTCTGTTTCGCACGATGTCGTGACATCGCCAAGGAGCTTGCGTTGCTCTCGCAGCTCAGCTACAGAAGACGCATTATTCGAAATCGTTTGAAGATTAAATCCTGCCTTCCTGGTAAATGCTTAGAACGCTTATATACAGCCTCCTATGGCAGATTGATCAAAAGGGTTCTGCATTAGATGCTCGCTCTGGCCTACTTATTCAAGTTCTGCTGCGATGAATTGGCCCGCCGTGTCTCCTCTTCCCACCATGCGGACCCTTTCCTGATCAGTCTAAGAGTCGAGATCACATTTGACGACCAGATATAACCGAAGGCTGTCGGATATGCGCTTTATATCATATGCCCAATCACGTTCTTGATCAACACCTTAACGATCCTTTTCATGAGATCAGTAAAGCGGCTTTGGACACGTTCTTCAATATCCCTGGGATCGATTACTCCGCCCGCGTCGATATCTTTACCTCTGGAGCGCTCGAGGCTGTTCAAGAAGTCATGGTGCCACCTGTTCTCGGCTGCCGCCTCAGTATCGCTAAAGGTCGCTTCTCTAGGGTATTTCCAGATGCTGTCGCCCGTGCTCATGCTCTGCTTCCGCAGACTCTCCCTGAGATTGACCACGCTGCCACTGTCAGGACCTGTCGCCTGCTTCCTCCTCGCTTCTTCCAGGTTCTGAAAATTGGTAATCTGAGGGTGGAAGGATTTCTGCCAGAGCGTTTTTTCGAGAATCAAAGAGCTAGACTGTTTTCATGAGTATTTGGTAAGTTACGAAGGGGACGAGCCGAAGCTGATTCTTTAAGGGTGTGTTGCGGTGCTCTCTGAAGGAATAACTAAAAGAAGAGCTGGTTATTGGAAAGCTTTCGTGCGTTGTTTAGTGCTCCAACTAAGAGGGCAGAAGAAGGGAGAGCTTTAGACCTGTCTGCAGTCTTCAGATCTAATAGAAGTGCAATGCTGCACCCCTGCCCAACGACATTCGCTGTGCAGACTTGAATCTCTTGCCATGCTTGGTCATCATTTCCATATGTTTCTGTCCGGGCGCATAATCGTAATGACATCTTCTCTCGCATCCGTTGTCCTATAGGAGCAAATCACACCTGGCGACATTGATATCCATTCTGATAAGGCTGAGCCTGATATCGGGTAGCAATCGGCGTCTAACGCGGATCGTCTTAGACGCGAACGCCTAATTCAACAACCAAAGGTCGTATCCTTCACTTTGATGTAGATGTGTTTGTAGATCGTCTCTCTTTCTCATCAGCTCTTTGACGTGTATCCACACATCAGTTGCTTGCCAGTCTGACTCGTTCGGCCTTGGTGTGGTATATAAATATAAATACTGCAAAGCTGCCCTGGTGTCTGCCACTTCCCATACTTTCAGTGTAGTATCATTGCAGTGTTGTTGCAGGCTCAGAAAACGTCTTCTTGTTGGGTCCAGAGACTTCTCCTGTCTTCTCTTCTCTTCTCTTCTCATTTCTTTTTCAAATCTCGTTTGCTCTCTGGCCTCTGGTGCTGGTTGCCTCTGAATCTCCACATCCTCATCCATCAAGGCCCCGGCGGAGCTACCGTCCTGGCCACCACGTTTCTTTGCATGGATCCTAAATGAGGGGATAGCGATGAAGCATGGTTCTTGGTTTTGTATTTGGTTTTTTCGTTTGTTTGCTCCACGGGCAGAGGATATCGGAATATTGCGTTGGGTGAGAAGCGAAGGAGTGATTGTACTCCAAAGGGCTCGGACGTATGGTCTTCTCTGGGTTGAGTAACTGTTCTTCTTTTAGAAGGCTTAATGGTGCGGTTCTCAGGTTGGAGCTTTAGTGCTTCGGTGTTCGTGTCGGGACTTCCGCGGGGTCAGCGCCATCTGAATGATTTATTCTTAAATCAAATGACCCCAGGGAACCTGGCTGCCTGGGTGGATAGCTGATTCTGTAGGTAGGTAAGCTTTGCACACTTCTTGGTATCCAGATGCTAACTATGCAGAAAGAATCTCTCGTTGATGCGAGACTGGGAAGTATCTGGGCATTTGAACCCCTGTGAAGTAATCGACGACCAAGATGAAGATCAACTCTTGAATTTAAAGAGAGCTGATGGCCATTAGGACGGCTTGTCTTTCTGGGCAGCGATCCCTAAAGTACTGAGATAGGCTTGGCATTATAACACGTTTTGGCTTAGCTTGGTTTTCCGGGATCTATTCCCACGAACTACTGCGCAACTCTACGAACAGCAGACAAGACACCTCGAACTACCCTTTCCTCTCCTCAAAGGTACCAAGACTGCATAGAAACCGCAACAAGATGTCAGCTACAACGATGCAGCCAGATCTTCTGGGCCAATCACCGGGCTTCTATACAGCCACCTTGCCCAAGTCAGTGATCTCTTTCTCCTCCCACCTAGCGCATCAAAGCAGTGCAAACCCTTTACTTATCTTTCGAAACAGGCGCTTTGACTTCATGAGGCTCCCCGTTGAGATTCTGGCACTTATCCTAAGCGAGCTGGCAGCTGGGCAGTTAACCGTCTTTCGAAGCCTTTGCCGGGCTTTCCACGACTCTGTGACAGCGAATGAGTATGCTATCACCTTCTCTACACTCAAAAACGACTTGTATAGCACGGCATCAAAGCTGTACTTTCGCCACATCTACTGTCCTCGCCCGCCACCAAACACATTGCACTTGGACGACCTCTATCGACTGGCTCGCCGTTGTGATAGCACCCGGCATTTAGCACTTCTACTTGCTCAGAACCATCTGGAAAACCTCATACGCACTGCCGAACATGCTGGTATCGCTCCGAACCAAGCATACTCTGTAACGAAAGTCGCCGAGAACATCTATCCATACATCATCGGGCTCTTTCATTTCTTGGAAGAATATCGATTTGCTCTGGCTACCTTTGTCCCAGATCCCTCTTATACCAGTGCCACCGCACCGAGTAGTCAAATAATAAGACGACTCCTGGCTCAGTACAACCAAGAGACTGTAGACCGGCTACGCATCCTCTACGGTATACTTCTAGCGATCACTGAGCAGAAAGTCCCCCGGATCGACCTTGTCACCTTGGATGCACCGTTGCGTGTACCGTTCTATACCCACATTTCCGAGAGCGACGCCTCCTACCTCGACATTTTCGTCTTCGGCGGCCTTGAAGCTGTGAGGGATATCACCGCCCAAACTTCTGTATCAGCCGGAGTCGACTATATCGTGGCACACTTCCGCAAAGCGACGCCTTTCCAATTGCCATTCAACTACAAGCATAGATATCACGCAACGCTTGTCCCTCTCCCTAAGCCACTACTGCCTGAGCTGGACCGCCAGACGGCGATTGATATCTACAGTCGCCTACCATCTGCACACTCGCTCTTGTTGATGTCGAAGCCAGCCCTTTGGGGCTGGGGCATGGCTTGGTTGAATGCCGAGGATGAAAAGTTCTTGGGTTATTTGGCGACTCATGAGGGGTCGGAGCCGAAACTTTTGTCTTGAACATGGGATTGACGGATAGATAGCGTGGTGTGTTTGTTCCGAGCTTCTCGGAGCTCTCGGACAAAAGACATTGTCCTCTGATTTATCGAACTGTGGACTATAGGAAAGCATTTGGGTGGAACACTACTTGCAAGCAAGAGAACAAGACCTCTATATTTTTGTTTCAAGGCCTGAGAGAATGGATCGTGACTTTCTCATTGTGGTAATTGACTTTGGTAGAGCACGACTGGCTTTACAGATATTCAGCTCCATGAATATGTGAGCCTTGCATCGTAACAGGCTCGAAACAAGAAAATTTGTAGCGTCCTTGCTTGAAAGTCTTATATATCTTAGGACTAAACCCTGCTCGACCGATAGACTGTGATAGAGGAACCCAATATGCAGTTTTGAAGAGGTCTACTAGCCGCCCGTTAAGGTAGTCCTCGTTTGGGAACTGAGTATTGGAATACTCCCAAAGTCTTGCCATTTGTCGCTTTCTCGTTATGCTTGTTCCTCCATTTCATCTTGCCACAAATCACCCACACAACGATAACGTCTACAACCCTCTCCTCTTATCCAGCAACAACACGTATTCCAAGCCAATATGTCCAACAATATACTGCAGCCAGGAGTTTCAAGCGAACATTCGAGTCTGCAGGCAGGCACCACAACCAAGTCAGTGGACTCATCCCTAACCTAGCCATCCCTGGGGTGCATAAATCGATACTAATGTTCCACAGCAGGCATCGCTTCGGTAGCCTCCCTACAGAGATCCAAGTGACGGTCCTATGCAGTATGACGGCAGCAGAGCTCATCGACTTCCGATGCTGCTCCGTGGCTTCCAATGCGCTCTTCATGGCCAACGAATCCGCCATCGTCCGCGGCGTGCTCAAGAATGTTCACTACCACACTGCATCTACACTTTACGGCGGCACCGCTCCTGCTACTGGACCCCTGCGGTTCGAATGCCTCAAATACATCGCCCGCCGTTGCTCTATCGTCGACATGCTGGCGATATCCATCGCAGAACATCATGTGGGACAGGGTCGCGCCACGAAGGTCAAAATAGGAGAAAATCTTAGGCCGTACCTTCTCGCAGTAGGGCACTTCTTTGAGGAATTTCGCATTGGTCTCCCCAAGTTTCCATCGGGGTATCCTCCCGCACCTGCTTAAGTATTTCTTTCCGCACCTGCTAAAGTGGAGGGAGAGATATCTTGGAAGCAAACTACAATGAGCAAACGGTGCAGCGTATGTGTCTGACGTACAAAATCTTGAACCAGATCCTCAATCAGAAATTCATGGTTGAAAGACCTACTATACGGGATCAACTACCAGTTACACCACCCTGGTTAAGATTTCATTCATCGACTCCTGTCGACATGTTCATTTTTGGAGGCCTAGAAATGGTCAAAGACATGATGACGCATCCACGATTGATCGATCGGCGCGTGTACGCTGCTTCTCATTTCTCCAAGACGACGCCTGCTACTATTCCCATGATTGGCGATCACTCGATCGCTGTGGCCCTTCCTCCGTCGGTTTTGGGTCGTAGATTAAGTTTACAATCCACTCGCCAAATCAGCGTGCTGTTTCCCGTTTCTGACCCCTTACAGCTACGCAACCTTGAGTACTCTGGGTTTTCGAGGGTCGAGCCCGCTGAAGAGCTGGATATGGACCGGGACTTCTTGGAGTACCTCAAGTCATACGACGGGGAGGAGCCGAAGCTGGTGCTTTGAAAAGAAGAGCTGGACTGCAGTCTTCCATCAAAGTTTCTTGAGCCTGTCGATTAGATGGACGGGATTCTAGCCTTTTGAGGTATGCGTTGGTTTGGAAAGCGACCGTGCGTCATAGCAGACAGCTGGGATGGCAGAGAATGAAAAGGCATTTTGCGATAAATCGAAAAGAAACTATATGGCTCTTTCTAAATGTCGATGGGTTGATTTTACTATTTCCTGGGACAGCGTGTCTCTATACTGTGTCACTACGCATGCCTTCCGCCGAGCATTTTGATTTGTCCCTCTCCATGTCACCGCACTTTGGCATGTTTGGCTCTACGTTCGATCTCTCCTCCGTAAGCGTCGAACGTAAACTCCTGAGCGAGCAAGACATCACCCCTTGAAGTACATCATAAAGGCTCATAGTGAGAACAACACCCTTTACCCTTGTTATCCTCGCAGTTCTAATCCTCGATTACTGCGGGTGCATGGACACAAATATCGCGCTCTCCTGTTCCATGCTGAACATCCCACAGTCTACTCCATGCTTGCTCAATCCATGCATGCTTTCGGTGCCCACTCCTACTACCTCATAAACACATTCTGATTCCAAGAAGACCTAACTTCCTCAACCTCCTCAACCTCCCTTCGAAGTATGACCCCATCATCCTCCACCCTGTTAACACCGCTCCAACATGCCGCGCCAATCCCACCCACCTACAACCAACCAACCTACTGAAAGGTCATCAAAATCCCCATCCCCAACCCCAGCCCCAGCCCTTGCATTCCACACAAATCGAAATCACACTGCACTAGTACACTAGTACTCTGCTGTTTGTTTGTTTGTTTGTTCAAATTCTCGAAACATCTAATAATGGCTGTGACTAACTAACTGACTGACTGACTGACTTACCTATAAAAAAAACCCCCCTGTGCGGCGGCTCTGACAGCACAGCGATGGGTTGTTGTTTTCTTTTTTTCGATAGATTAGCACAATTGCATGTATGTAGGCCGAGCTGAGAATGAAGGCGTTGTTTCCGTCTGCGGGCTGGGCTGGGCTGGGCTGTCATGGGGGAGATAGATGGTTGAATTCTAACTAGGGAAAAGGACAGCTTGTGGGGCTGGCTGCCTGCCTGCCTGGCTGCCTGGCTGCGAGCGAGAGGGGTTTCGGTGTGATAGTACAAGGTGGATCTGTTCATGTGGGGAAGTCATGTATATTGTTTTCTCTTTTTCTTTCTTTCTTGGCTTCTTCACAAGTGGCGGAACAGCGCAATGCAGCAGCGCATTCGCTCTAATGGGTGGGAAAAACGATGTCGGTCACATGTAAAAGCAATGATTGTTGTTACTATGAGTGAGTGAGTTGAGTATGTAGACAGACCGTGGGTTTGGAGAGATAGTTGAGTGTTTTTTTATCGTCAGTGGTTCCCATATGTTGAGACGGTATGCAACGCTCGAGATGCAAAAGTCCGAGCTCTGCCAGACGTTTGCGTCGGTCGAGTTCAAGCATTGGTTGTTCCTCTGTGGTGTTAAAGGGCCGAGCATGTGATGGGTTTCGAAATGTTCAAAACGGTACCGACCGACACGAGGAGCCGAAGGGCTAGGAACGGTCAAATAAGAGTACAGAAGCAAGGTACATAGATGGTGTAGATGGTGCTATTAGGACAGTTGTCAAATTATTTTCGTATCCGCTATGCAGGATTCACCTTAGACCAACACAAATCAATGTATCCAACGCCCCCTGATGCAGACGAAGAACCTATCATTTCCCACTGCCAATCTTCTTCGCCCTCTTCCCTTCCATCACACTCTCCAATTTCTTGCTTAGTGCGTGCCTGATCCGCTTCTGCCCCGCCCATTCCTTACTCATCCGCTGCATTCGACAGCTGGCCATGATCACGAAACCTACGGCTCGTAATGAGGGTCTCTTCTGCTCCGTCTTGCCTAGTTTGCCACGCAGGCTATCTCCAAGGCGCAAACGGGGAGACAAGGGGCCGGGTGTGATGCCTATTTCGGAGAGGAGGTTGAGATCGATTTGGTTACTGTGCGTCGTATTAGCATCATTCTGCGGGATATGGAAAGGGAGAAAGTAAGCTTACCAAGCCTCAAACATCTCGATCTGCATCAGCAAGAATTTCTTTTCGTATGCGAGACCGCTCCTGAAGCCTTCCTCCCTTGTGCATTTAGCCCGCAGCCATTGTATCTGCTTGGCTAAACCCTTCAACTCGCCCACGTGCTTCCTTTGCATCACCTCAAGATTCTGATGATCGTTGGCTTGCAGGCTACTGACCGAGGTATTAGCGAAACGCACACGGGATGCCATCGCTTTGCGCTCTTCCTCCCAGTTGTGCTGCTGGCGCGAAAGATTGTCGATGGCTCGCTCATACCGAGATTGCACGTTCTCTAATTCCGTAGAGAGAGCCGTTGATCTCTGTGTATGTAATGTACGCTCTTCTCGGACACGCTTGAGCTGGGCGCGAAGATCCTTCTCGCGGTGGGAGGCCGACGCAAGCTGGCTTTCTCGAGATGTGATCTGCACTTGGAGGTCCTCTGCGGTAAGTTTGGCATCCTTGAGCATCTCGTGTAAGTCCTTTCGCTCTTCAGCTATGGTGACATCGGCTGTTGTAGCTTGGCGATGGACCCGAATGTCGTTCTCCAAAGAAGATATGCGAGTGCGGAGGCGTGAGATAGTTTGAGTTGCTGTGGCATTCTTGGCGAAGATGTTGTCCTGCTCATTGCGTGTGGCAGAAATCTCGGCTTCTAGCTGTTCACGTTGCTGCTCGTAGACGTCAAGGTTTTCCTGAATCTGGTGTTCAGATTCGGCAAGTCTGCGTTGTAAGGTCTTCAGTTCGTCTTTCGACTTTGCTCGGGCTTCTCTGAGTTTTTGGTGGGCATCAGCGAGCTGGCGTTCAACCTCGACTAGCTCGTTCTTGCGAGCAGAGCCTCCAATAGAAGACTTCGGTGAGTCCACAGTCAAGCGAGCGATTTCTTGCTCGTGAGACAGCCGTTCTAATCGTGTGATTTTTTGCTTGAGATCTCGGACAGCTTCCTTTTGAGCCGCCTCGCGATGAAGATATTCTGCTTCCTTCTTTCGCGCCGTCGACAGGTCTCTCTGGACTAGACTGAGCTCAGCTAAAGTCTCCCCATTCTCTTCAATTCTACCAGTAAGGCCCTCAAGCTCGTTAACGCGGGCCTCGAGACGCTGAGCCTTCTGCTTCGCAACGGTCAGTTCACGATCACGATCTCCAGTGGCTGCTGTAACTTTCTGTTGCAAGTCAAGGATCTCCTCATTCAGACGGCCTTCTTCTGAGGTGGCTCGCTGAATTTCTGATTCCAATTCGCGCTCGACTGCGGCATTATTTTCAACGAGGCCTTTCCTTTCCTCACGCAGACGACCAATATCATTCTCGAGCTTCAACTTTGAAGTCCGGAGGTCAATTTTCTCTTGGTCAAACTTGAACGTCTCATCTACTTTTTTCCGCATTTGATCGAGCTGGCTTCGAACCTCATCGCGTTCAGCCAGATTTCCTGCAGAAGATGATTGAAGTGCACGCATATCAAGGCTGACGGTTGCGAGTTTATCTTGTAATGACTGCTTTTCGATTTTGACTTGCCGAAGCTGCTCATCAGCAGCATGCAGTCTTGTATTGAGTCCGTTCACCACTTCCCCAGATTTCTCGGCGCTGTTGTCCTGGACTTGAGCCAGCTCCTTTTTCGCAGCATTCAGGGAGGATCTCAAATCATCTGCCTGTTGCTCAGCTGCCTGCATCTCTTCTCTGGCTTTGTCGGCTTCCTCGTCAAGACCACTTTGGAGCACTTCGACTTCATCTTCAAGAGCTTGCACCTTGTCTTCTAAAGCCACTTGCTCTCGCTGGCTGATGCGGAGATCTTCCCTTGTTTGTGATAAATCAGATCGAAGTTCGTCCAAAGCCTGGCGTTTTTCGTCGACATCGGCATTCAATTCCTGGACTTGACGCTCAAGGACTGCCTCTTCGCTTTTGTGGCGCTGTTTCTCGCTTTCGAGAGCTTCTTTGAGCTGTATTTCACGACCAGAAAGCGTTCCCTCAGTCTCTTGTAATTTGTTGATTGTTCGTTGTAGACCTGCTGCTTGCTCTTCCGCTCTTTCCTTCTGCGATTGGAGACCTCGTCGCTGGCTTTCCCAATGATCTTGATGTGCTGCAAATTGGGCTTCCTTATCTTCGATCACACGGTGAAGGCTGTCGACCTCTTCCGAAAGCCTGTCAATCTCAACTTTTGCTTCGGACCGCAGCTGACGATCATTATTCTCCGCATGCTGTCTCTCGTCCTCCAAACTCTCCTCTAATTCTTGAACGTTTGCCTGAGCTCTGGTGAGATCTTTTTGCAGGGTTTGGGATTCAGCCGTCAGTGCATCATGGCGCGAATGCAGCAGATCTTTTTCTTCGGATTTGCTTTGTAGATCCTTGATTGCCTTTTCGGTTTGGTTGGTCAGAGATTCGCATTTCCGAACAATGGATTCATGTTCGTGGCGGAGCAACTCGTTTTGGTCCTTGAGCCGTTGATCTCGGACGTCTGCATCTTGGTTGGCATCACGAAGCTGTTCTTGCAGCTTGCTGGCTTGTCTTGACTTGTCGTCAAAATGTTCCTGTAATTGAGCGTGCTTCTCCCGAAGCGAGGCGAGGTCATTCTGGAGCTTATTTGCTTTGTCTTCGAGTTGTCGGCTTAGTCCCCTCGAGTTGATAGACTTGTTAGACATTTCGTCGCGCAACTGTCGTCAATCTCAGCTTTTTATTTGTCCACTCGATATCAGGGCATTCTTACCTCGTCAAGATCCTCTTCTACCCTCTGCTTGGCTTCCAGCGCATCTTGGAGCTCACCTTGCGCCTCCTTCAGTCTTGCCGCCTGTTGAGCAGAATCTCCCCGTTCTTGTTCTAAATCTTCGATGCGCTTCTTGCTAGCTTCCAGCTCAGCACACACTTCATTGAACTCGTCAGAGTCTTTCCTAGACTGCTCCTTCAGCTTGTCAATCTCGTCGTCTCGCTCTTCTATTACGCGATCCTTTTCTCGCAGGTCGGCCCCGAGGTCCTCAATGTCTCCCTTGAGCTTATCTAGGTCTTCCCCGTCGCCTTCTGCAGTCTCGAGTCGTTGTCGGAGTTCTTCGATCTTTGACTCTTTGGCTGCCAAGTCACTCCTCAAGTCCTCCAGCTGCCGACGCAAGGTTTCGTCAGCATGCTTTCGCTTTGTCTTCTCCTGAAGATCTTCGACATGGCGTTTGAATTCCTCTATGTTATGCTCTGCCACGCTGAGACTTTTCCTACACTGTCTAAGCTCTTTCTGTATGGTTACCTTGTCAACCTTGAGATCCGTATTCTCCTTCAGTGCTGCCTCGTTGAATCCAGGTCCCGATTTGCGCAGCGATTCCTCAAGGAAATGTATCTTCAGTTTGAGACCGAAATTTTCTTTCTCAACTTTGTTGATGATCTATAGATGAGATCAGTATTTCCCTGTTGCTGGTAGCCTGCATTCACACTTACGTTCTCCTGCTCTCTCAAGGTCATCATGTTCCCTTGGTCTGTCAAGACTCCAGTCGCATCTCTCTTTGGCAAGATTGCGAGCGGCGTTGACTGCGCGCTACTGCTGGCAACTTGGGGCATTGGCGTCCCATCTCCTTCCCCAAGCACTGAGCTTCCCAGGTCACTTTCGTACACGCCAGACACATCTCCTCCGGGCAATGCAGGACTGTCGCCACCCTGATAGCTAGCCTTCAAGAATGCCGGCGTCTCAGGTGCCCCGCCCAGCTTGCCATTGCGTTCCAATTTCTTCCTTGCAACGCTTTGTAGGAGGGGAGTAAATTCTGTTCGTCCTGGAAGGTTCCGACGATCTGCTAACGGTACGCGTGCGCGTGGAGTCTTCAGACTGATACCGCGACCATTTCGTAGTTGAGAAACGATGTCATCTTTCCGCTTGAGAGGAGATAATAGTGAGGGTTCCACAGAGAAATTCTCGAAGTCATGGCCATTGGTCATGTATGTCGCGTTGCCGGCGTCCGTACGTGGCGTGTCGATGTACGCCATGATGGAATGATTCGACACATGCGAAATGTAGAAGCTCTAGGCTGACTCGTCATACGGATTAAGTCATGTTTTGAGATGCGCCAAATTGATGCTACTGTGACGTGTTGTGGTGAAGAAAATAAGGTTGTAAACAATCGGACTCGGCAAACCTTCCCCGCTCTTTCACCCTCAGCCTAAAGTACTTGATGTGTGTGCGTGTATCGATATGGTGGCGTCTTGGCACATTTTTATTCGAATTGGTGGAAATTCATGGACCCTACCATCGCATTGATGAGACATGGATGCCCCGAGAGACGAATTCAAGTGGTTCGGAGAAGGCTTCGATGGCTTCCCAAAGATATTACCCGAAGACTGCGTAGAGTACACGGTCTATATCCTCGACTCAAAACTCACGGATCTGGAGACGCGAGAGCAGCTCCGCCAAGTACAAAGTGCTGTGCTCAAGCTGACTAACGATTTGCTGAAAGACTTCATTTGGCAGCGTGAAGCTTTCAAGCTCTTGCTCGAACGAGAAGATGGCAGAAGCTTCTTGCGCGGACGGACCAACTATGGAGATTCCGTAGAAGACGAGTGGCTCATCGTCTATATTCTGCGGCAGCTGAGCAAGCAATTTCCAAAAATCTGGATTCGGATTGTAGACACTGATGGGCAATTTCTACTTGTTGAAGCAGCTAATGTTCTGCCTCGGTGGCTGAATCCAGAGGTTGCAGATTTTCGATTATGGCTGAACAATGGAAAGCTGTTAATCGTCCCTTTGGAGAAGCCGGGTGAACAAGGTGTCGAAGCGAAGCCAGGACCGCTGACCCTGAATGAGGCGTTGGAATTTGTAGAGAATCAAACATCCAAATTACTACACCTCACAGCAGTCGAAATCGAAGCATTCTACCGTCTTCAAAGGTACCCAAAGCAGATTTCGGACAGTCTTCATCACGCAATGCTCATAATACCTCGGAAGCTTGCCTATGTTCTCCACGAGGATGCAGCCTATATAAGCGCCGCAGTGGATGCGTTCTATCTGCGCGATCCCATAGCTCTACGCCCACTACAGGCTTCTGACCACAATGGGCTCCATTTTCCGCCGACTGATCTGGTGGCAATGTCTGTGAAATTTACAAAAGTTGGTTATGCTCAGCTCAAGAGCCAGCAATTTGCAGCACCTGCGCTATGGGCAGAGTACGTCTCCGCCAAAAGAGAAGCAAAATCTCAGGATAGCGCAGAGACGGGTATGAAAGTCACCTGCGGATTTGAGATGTTGATGTGCGACCCTCAAAACCAGGACAAGAAAGCCGTTAGAGAGATCGCAATGCTTCTAGAGGATATTCGCACTGGACAAGACAATTTGCCAACCGACGCCGAGTTTAAGCAGTGGGAAATGCAAGAAGATGACGAGGCTTGGCTTGATATCAACTTTGAGGAATTCGAGAAAGAACTTGGTGGGAATAGAAAGCCAAATGCCCTGAAGGGTAATGAGGGTTTCGGGGACAAAGGAGCCCAGGAACATCTTCGGAAGATGGTCGCAAGGTTTGAAGCTTTTATGAATGATGAGGCTGCAGGCGCTGATGGGGCCGAATATTTGGACGATATGGACAAAGACGACGACGAAGAAGGTAGTACGATTAGTGATGGTAGCGAAGACGAGGGCGAGGACAAGGACATCAGCTTTGATGAAGACGCGTTCGCCAAGATGATGAGAGAGATGATGGGCTTGCCCCCAACCACTGGCGGTTCTAAGGCTACCCCTAAACTCAGCGCTCACGAAGACGAGAGGGGTTTGAGCGATTCATCGGATGAGGAGGACGGACAGGGAGTTCATGAAGCCATGCAAGACATCGAAAAGGAGCTTCGAGAAGCTGGAGCCCTATATTTGAATCCCAAACAGGAGGCCGAATACCCAGAGACGCAACGCAAAGCAATTGGACGGGGTTCGAGCAGCGGAGAATCGAAACCACTAACGGAGGCGGAAGACGCTTCAGAGGATGAAGATGCGGAAATCGATTTCAATCTCGCCAAAAATTTGCTGGAGAGTTTCAAAAGCCAGGGAGGTGGGTCGGGACCTGGTGGTAACATGATGAACCTAATGGGTACGAGACTTCCAAGAGATGAAAGTGGTCAAGGAGATGGTTAATGTTCGTTTATCTGCGGAATGGTGAAACGACTAAGAAATGGTGGAGAGCGTCTCGGGCCATGCGGCGTTGGCTTCTTCGGGCGTTCTGCAGCAGTCTAGCTCTCAAAGATTACAGGTTAAATGTGTTACCTTCCGAAAGCAGCGACGACTACGATCCTACTTTGTCAATGCCCTTGTCAACGCTGCTCTTTTTTGGTGACCTAGCCAAGAGAAGACCTTGATTGCCCTCACAGAGGTGCGAGTGCGTTGGACGTCTTAAAGATGTCATCTGGGGGTTCCCTCGGTGCATTTCCGGGAGATATAGACATGCATCGATCGCACTCTATCTGCTAATGCCAAGCGTCAAAGCTCACGAATTGGAATCGTGGAAAAGTGAAGATGGTGTGAGACTCAGCGTGAGGCATGGCAATGATGAAGGTTTGAAACATACGAGCCAGAATACACATACTAAGTATTACTCAGTACAATCTTTTGCCAAGCTCGCACTAACGCAAGATGGAACGCAGGATCTCGCCTCCAGTCGCGTGTTTCACAATCTCGTTTGAAAAGTGCCTGACTAATGAATTGTGGCAAAACATTGGCAGATGTTTACTTTACTTTTGGGTGCTTGATCCCTCGGCCTCAGGGATTCTGACTATCAACACGGCAAGAGAATCGTGCACCAGTGTGGCTGATGTCTCGGGGGAGGCTAAGGATGATCTAACATATTGGCGACAGGCGCTCAAATTGCGAGACACTGCGCACCACCACTGTACAACAATTATCTCGATCTCGCACGAATTCTTCTGAGCCAGGCGATACGACGCCGGACAACTGTTCGAAGGTGTGGGGTCTTGCCGAACAATTCTCCGTAGTGGTGTGCACCTCTCATTAGCTGCTTTTCCAAATAGCTCTACGGTACGCTTGGTGTGGGCAAGTCTTGGCGTTTGTGAAGATCTGACTTGATTTCTGTTTTCATCAATCCAAAGATTGGCAAGCTTCTTGGTGTGCAGAATGTGGACAAGGACAAGGAGGGCATTCAGGCCTTCTGGCCTTCTGGCCTTTTCTAAACCCAATGCCGACTATGCCGTCCACCGTGGACATGTGTGGTCCCGGAACTTTCTGGGCCATGTGGTCAGGGTAGACCGTGCGTCATTCTGAAACGTTTGAACGGCAGGTCGCATCCATTATCACTGACAGACTTCCTTCCCCAAGTCTGACCAAAGACCGATTGACTAAAGTCCTGATAGAAGCTTTCAAAACGCCGAGGAAAAGTAAGTAGACTTGCGCAAAGCTTTGCATCATTTGTGTGCATGTACTAGTACCTTCTCCTATTGTTGCATCTAGCGTGCGACGACGAACCGTTGACGTTAGTAGGTAATGCCCTTGCTGTTCGGAGAATTTTATTCTTAATAAAGGAAGACCTCCGGCGCATCTCTCAATGCTTCCTTCACGTGGCTGGCGCACTCGAATCCAAGTCGCCTCGGAGTCTCGGCTGATTGGCGCCTTCATTCATGATGACTACCCGCTCGTCAGTCAACAACGAGAAGGTAACTCGTCTGCCGCACACGTGTTGCCCAAAACGGCTGACATTAGAGTTAGTCGCCCGTCGACAAGGTAGACTACGAAGGTCTCCAACTTGACACAAGAGCTCAAGATAATCGAGATCCGTTTCTGGACCAATCAAGACCCCAAGGCTTGTCCGGCGACGACCTTAATGACCATGGTTTTCATCTCAACGAGAAGCAGGCACACGCAGGAATCCCAGTGGGTATGACTATGGGTGTACCAATGTCTCCAGAAGGGACACTCAGCCCGATATCTCCCACAGGACTCAAGGAGACTGATGACAGCCTCGGGTCACCTCCTCCACCAGAGAAGAGGATATGCGGTCTGCGACAAAAGCATTTCTGGGAGCTTTTAGGCCTTGTCCTGGCTATCATTCTTGCCGCAACTATCATTGGCGGAGTAGTAGGTGGACTACAATCGCGCTCTTCATCGTCTGGGCAGCCGGCATCCAATGAGACCACAAACAATACGACAAACAATGCAAACAACACCACGTCCTCGCCCTTGCAGTAGGTCTACGTCTGAAGCCGACAACAAATGGGTGACTAATGATTTCATGTGCTAGGCAAGGAGATATCGTGACATCTTCACCACTGAACGTGATATCTTATAGCCAAGGCGGTTCCAGTGCTGAAAGCCAACAGGCTTTCCGCATGTATTACCAATCAGCCATTGGAAATATCAAGGAAGCTGTCTCTAATGGCTTGACGTCTTGGCAAAGCGCTCTGTAAGGCTTATGAAAAACAACATACTAAGTCCCACTAATAGAGGGTTAGGCCCATCTTCACCGATGCGATCAATAATACTGGGCTTGCAACGGTGACTTACCTCAACGGTTCAAATCAGCAGGTAAGACCAACTCAAATTCCTTGCCGTTGCATAAGGCCTAACAGGATTCTAGGGAAGCGTTTTCTACGTAGGATTGAATGGACTGTTGCAAGAAAAGAGAAAAGTCTTTTCCAGCTCGGCTTACTGGGAACCTGGTACTTTAAACGATATGAGTATTGCCGCCGTGGGGAATCTTTCCTTGTCTTCGGTGACGCAGGACCCGAAGAATGACTGGGATGGCTATCGAATGGCAGCAGTCTATTCGGAGAACTTCCACACAGGGCCGGGTCTTCGGCTTTATTATCATGCGGAGAACCTGACGGGAGCAGCCTATGTACAAGAAATGATCTGGACTCAGAGCACAGACTCGTGGGCAAACGGGGCAAAGCTGCACAATCCATGGCCAAATTCCCATCTAGCGGCGACCATCGATGAGAGCACACAGATCTTGAGGCTATTCTTTTCCTCAGGTAACAACACCTTGCAAGAGGCCTGGATGTCCGTCTCGGATCCGACTGGGACGTACAAGAATGGTATGCACCGTCAATCGAAATGAGGTTTCTTTTTTAAATAGACCTGACGTTGGCATTCTAGGCGTCAGCTTTCCAAATTTGCTCGACTACAATAACGCAGACATCGCCGCCATATCGCAAAACGGATCAACTTACGTTTATCATTACAACAGCGATAGCCCAACGGCTCAACCCACTATCCACGAGCTTGTCATCACTGGTATCCCTGGTTCAGTCAACAACCAAGAAGCCTACAACCTCAGCTCGCCTCTCGTCGCCAGCCCAAATCTCGCCACGAATCAAGCGGGTCAAGTATCGCTTTATCGACCTCTGGCAGCCTCGAACAATATCGTCCAGGGTCTTCCTGAGCAGATCTACGTTTTCTGGGCTGACAAGATGACCGGGGATCCCATCGACTCGATGAGCCTGAGCGGATTCAGTGAGCTGTCGGAAATCAGCCGAACGGTTGCAAATTCGACATGGCCATCGACCGGTCAAATACCGATACCATTGGGCACTTCGAATTCGCCGCCAAATCAGAAGAGGACATATCAACGGCGGAAGGCTTTCGATTGGGGTTTTTGGTTGGGATAGGCGAGTTCTAATGGCAAGTCTTTGATGGCGTTCTCGGCGTGCAGGGGATCAAATTTCCAGACCGCCAAAGCATACAGGGACGACAAAAGAGCTACCTTGTTACTGTAAGACACGAAGTAGCCTTCTATGATATCCATGCTGCGTTGCCTTGTAGATAGTTATGGGTTCTTATGAATAGCTTCGGAGAGTATGAGTTAGATACCTATGTAATTAAACGATCCGATCTGAGGGCAACATCTACCAACACCCTTGAATGATGATTCACTTCAAATGGGCTGAAACTGAAAAGTTCGAGAAAAAGACCCATGCAGCCCCTAGCGCTAAGGCATGATTGGCGGAAGTAGCTCCTTGCCTCACCTCTCACATCACGAGCGGCTGTCCACACAGCGGACTGATGGCCTCGACCATGCCATCAGAACCAGTCGCTGCCTCCTTGTTATCAAATGACAGGTGTTGAGACCAACATCTTCGCCGGAGAGAGATATCAATAAAGCGAAGCCTTCACTCAATAATCAGCATGGAGCCCGCACCACCCCCTTCTCGGTCGACCTTCTGGTCGCGTCGGAGAGTCCTCAGCCTCATCTGCTCAGCTCTCGCAATCTGTTTCTTACTCTATCCTTCCTCGCCCTCGGACTCAGAATGGGTCATTGTGACCCTCCCAGACGCCGAGCTATACCAGTGCGACCCCAATGAACAGGTCAAGAGCGTGGCCATAATCGGTGCTGGTTCCGGAGGTGCTTCGGCTGCGTACTACGTCGACCGCTTCAAACATCCATGCAGCAGGGTCAACATCACTGTCTACGAGCGTTCTAGCTACGTGGGAGGAAGGTCGACTACTGTCGATGTGTACGATGACCCGACAGAGCCTGTGGAGCTGGGCGCCTCTATCTTCGTGGAAGTAAACAAAAATCTCGTCTCTGCGGCTCGGGAGTTCGGACTCGCTACCCAGGGACTCAAGCCAAAGATCAAGGAGCTACCCAATACATTGGGTGTATACGATGGACAAGACTGGGTCTTCATGGGCAGCGAGAGCGGCTGGTGGACTACAGCGAAAATACTGTGGAAATACGGCCTGGCACCCATCCGGACGCAGCAATTGATGAAGAAGACGGTTGGGGCCTTCCTAAAGTTGTACGACGAGCCACATTTTCCCTTCAGAGATCTGTCGCAGACAGCATATGACCTCGGATTGACAGAAGCTACTGCTGCGACTGGGGAGCAGTTCCTGCAGGCAAATGGCATTCAAGGCGCCTTTGGGACAGATATCATACAAGCGAGCACAAGGGTGAATTACGCCCAGAATATCGACAAGATCCACGGGCTGGAAAGCATTGTGTGTATGGCTACCGATGGGGCGGTGTCAATCCAAGGAGGCAATTGGCAGATCTTTGACGGCATGCTCAAAGCTTCTGGGGCGAAGGTCCTGCTCAATACCAGCGTGTCGAATGTCTACCGCCAATCTGACGGCACCTATGCTATCAACGCGCTCTCGTCTTCCTATTCTACAGGTATCGACCTCGCTGTTTACGACACCGTCATTCTCGCAGCTCCACTTCAGTTCGCAAAACTCAGTCTCACTCCTGCTCCGATGAACCCACCACCAGAAATCCCCTACGTGAATCTACACGTCACGCTCTTCACCTCCCGTCACAAACTCAATCCGCAGGCCTTCAACCTCGAAAGTGATGTCCCGACAACAATCCTCACCACAACCCCCAAATCCGACGCCAATCCACCACCTTTCTACAGCATCTCCACCCTCCGCACCCTCACAAACCCAATCTCTCACCAGCGCGAATATCTCTACAAAATCTTCAGCCCTGCCCCTGTCTCCACCTCCTGGCTCCACAGCATCCTGGCCCCACCCCTCGCAAGCCCCCATCCACATCATCCCAACGACAGGAAAGACATCAGCTGGATCTACGAGAAGGTGTGGCAGAGCTATCCGTACTTACCGCCTAGGATCACGTTCGAGGATGTGCAGTTGGATGAGGAGGGAAAGGTGTGGTATACAAGCGGGATCGAGAGTTTTATCAGCACGATGGAGACGAGCTCGCTGATGGGGATGAATGTAGCGAGGTTGGTTAATGATGGGTGGAAGAGGGAGAGGATGTTGGTGGAGCGCGAGAGGGAGGAAAAAGAGAAATTGGTGGAAGAGGGAGTGGAGAACACGGAGGGGGGTGCTGGAGCGGCGATGGGACAGGTGCCTATGGCTGGGAAATTGTCAGAGGAGGAGCTTTGAGGGCACATTGGGTCGGCATAAGTTGGATGGGTGGGTTTCAGGCGTTCGGACTCCTCAAAAGGCAGAGACATTCTTAGGGACTATGATCAACAATGGGGATGGCGCCTGGGATTTGGTGGGCGACGGAGGTATATGATTCATGATGGCTATGCCATACGACAAGGGAAACTGGCCTAGAGAAGTAGTTCGCTTTTTGGGTGGTCCATAGTCTTTGGAATTCATTGCGAAGATGGGAATCCATCTTGGAGCTTTGCTGGGTTGTGCATCCCTGCATGTTGGGCACGTTTGGCCCGGCTTGGAGATATCATGAGCGTCATAGACGAACCGTGTTGAGGTCGGAAATCGGCCATTCTTGTGACTCCTTACCTGACCTTTTGGATATTCGTCTAGATTGGTGGATGCGGGAGGATATGAAGAGCAGGTAAAGTAATTGGCAAATGGTAAGATATCTGCCGAACATTGAATATCTGCCACCTATATCTGCATCATAGTTCCCATGAATCCAGCCAGACTCCGCGCCACTATGTACACTTGCTCACAATTGTTGACATCCACATCCCCTTCTCAATCGAAATTATCCTGATTGACCTGATAGGCCATGACCATCATCCACAGCAAGAACACAGTCCCGACGATATAAAACGCAAACGCCGCCTTCCAATCCTGACAGATGCCCTGCGTCTCGAGCCAGGCCAGCGTCGCCTCCCCGTCCGCCAGCCCCGAGCTGGGCCGGTAGAGGTTGCAGTAGCTGTTGACGGAGCCCGTGGGGCCGTAGAGCTGGATGCTGGTTTCGATGAGGCCGGTGAGGAAGAGGACGAAGAGGATGAAGGAGCCGAGGACGACGATGCCGGGGAGGAGTTGGCGCCGCTGGATCAGGACGAGGATGATGAGGAGGAAGAGGAGGCAGAGGGAGCCGGTGGCTATGCTGTAGGGGAATATCCTGTGGGGGAAAGGGTTGAGCGTTAGCGGATGGATCTGATGAACGGGGGAAATATATTTGAGGAGGGGGGAGGTCAAGGTTTCTAAGCATACCATGGTACTCCGAGATGGAACACGGATTGCAATTGCATGAAGTAGGTGAATACGCCGACTATGGTCGCAGCGGCGGCTATCATGACGATGAGCCAAAAGTTGAGCTGCGCTTCCGGCCACATGTATTTCCGTTTTCGCTCCAGGACGCGGATGAGCACCTCGTTGGCCATTGTGTGTGTGAGTTGTTGGGGGGCGTGCGCGCAGGCGATTATTGAGAGGGCGGATTTTAGAGGGTGGATTTTAGAGGGTGGATTGTAGAGACACCGCTTTCAGAAAACCCTAGCCTTTGAAGCTGCTGTTGCAGGACTTCTGTGATAGGTACGTGAGCGCTCTTCTGCGCGCGGTATACTCGGAGGGCGCTCCGCTTGTGCTGCCGTCGACGACTCCTCGGGCACTTTTCGTGGGAGCCGCAAGGCAGCAATTGATAAGTCCTGGGAGCTGAGGCGCGGTTGTTGTGATCCGGGATATCTTCTGGGATTTATTTCCGTGGCCAGGGGAGCGCTGAGGACGATTGGACGCTGGGGGTGTACAAAGATGTGGAGGCTCGCGATTTGACCGTTCCGTCTGAGGGTGCAGGCGACTTTCTTGAGCTTCGAGTTGACGATCTTGCGACGCGGAAGAAGTGCTGCGAGTCTTGGGTGTGATATCGGAAGGCTGTAGAAAATGAACGGACAGTGGTCCTGAGGGGAAGCAAGAGTTCAGTTGCGAATTGGTGGTGATGTCTTGGCGGAGAGGTTGGAGTCAATTTTGGTGGCGGGGAAGTTGCGGGCGCGGGAAGCAGGGGTCTAGCGCCTGCGATCCTGCCTGCGAGCGCTGCGACAGGTCCATGTTTGCATCAAATGACATTCATTAGGTCACGGAAATATCGAGGTCGCTGTCGTTTCTTATGATGAATGTTTCGAGGTATCATCCGGGAATGAGAGAACTAGCAAGGCGCGACGATACCTACCGCTGCCGGCGTAGAGCGACACCAGCAACCATCGAGCAGGCATGGATTGACTGCTGCCTGATCGTGGAGCATATATCTCGCTGACCGCATATCCGGGCTTTTCTCTACTCCTAAAGTACGTGACTCATTAGTCTCTAGAGTATAAATCAGAGTGTCCTCTGCAACTCTGCTCTCTCTTTTCCAATTTGATCTTTCTCAACTTTGCAGAAGTCGCAATCTTTTTGTCACGCTCTCACAATGCCTCTCGAATTGCGTCCCATGGCCAAAGAAGATGCACAGGAAGCAGCCGCGCTCTCCACGGCAAGCTACGAGAACAACCCCTTCAGAGCCATCATGTTGCCCACCGGCATGAGCGATGGCAGAGAAGACAGAATTGTGGAAAAGCGCCAAAAAGCCATTGATGATCCCGACAAATACGTCCTCAAAGTTGTCGACACGGATAACAACGACAAGATGGCTGGCTGTGCCGTCTGGGAGTATACTAAAGCAATGGCCGACGAAGACTGGGAACGTGCGAAGAAGGAAGCACTGAGTGCGTACCCAGAGGCGAGGATGGATATATTGGCCGACTTCCTTCTCAAGACGGAGGATTCGAAGAGCAGAATCATGGGTCATTCGAGATGGTGGGGTGAGTTTTCGACAGTCTTTCACTTTTTATTTCTCTAGTGCGCAATCGGTCTATGTTTTGAACGTTGACTCTCGATTTCGATAGAACTGACAGCCCTAACCACACTGCCAATATATCAACGCCGAGGCGTCGGATCGATGCTCATGAAGTGGGGAACAGACAAACTCGAAAAGCTGAAAGTACCGGGATTTATAGTAGCATCAGATCAGGGATATGGCTTGTATCTGAAGCATGGTTTCAAAGAGATCGATCGCTGGGAGACTGATTTGAGCCGGTGGCCGCCTGGACAGGGGATGTATAAGAATGTCTTCTTGACGAGGATGCCGTTGGGCTATGCAGCGTCTTCGTGAAGGTAGGATGCGAGATTGGGTCTAACGCAGTAGACACTTGGGTATACGTACACATGTAAATAAGCAAGAGCTGGAGTTTAGTAAAGGCGCTCACGACATAAACCATCTCTCTTGTAGCTATGTATTTACTCCGTACCTTACCACCTTACCTAGTCTTCTCCACAATGCACAGAGGAACATGAGCATGAGGCTATTCCCGATTTGTCAAAACTCTAAAGTCAATCGCCACGCGCTGGGCGACGCGAAATCTGTACTCCACCTCAACCCAAACCCCAGACCCTTACCGATGGTTTGTTGATACATAGGCTTCACACAGAGTCTCTTTCCTACTTGCTTCTGACTTTTAACTCGTTACATTAGCACATGGGAGCGCCAAGCTCTTAGGCCGAGCTCCATGGCTACACCAACAAGGCCTACAATCGCACGGCAAGTCTCAAAGGTGCCAGGCGGCTTCGACACCGATGAAGACTTATCTCCTATTAAGACGTCTTTTGATCATGATGGTTCGGAACATACCGGCCCGCCTCTGCAATCTCAGGCGGCACCCGTTACACAACTACCCTCCGGAGACGACAGCGTGAATGCGCCGAGCGACGATGGCAGAAATTTGATGGCCGGAGAAGGCGATACGCTTCTACAAGAGAAAGAGATGCGGCAACGTCTCGAAGATGTGGATTCAACATTTCTTCCAGAGCTATCCCCCGCGACGTATACAAGAACAGACGATTCCGCCGACTTCAGCCAGCCTCATCCGAATTCGTATGCTGCCATGGTTCAAAAAGCGAACGAAGAGAATTACAACAAGTCTTTGGACTCATTTCGAGGCGATCAGAACGCTATGGCGCATTCTCCAGCTACTCCGCCGGAAATGTATCAGACCCCCGCTCCGGGGCGCGAGGAACTACAATCAAGGGATCCTCCAGACAGCGGGATTGATCACCGACACTACAATATCTCTTCGCTTGAGACTATGTCTTCTTCACCAACCGCTGCTGCCGCTGCGCGTACGGTGTCTCGCGCAGTGTCCATGGCTTCTATCGACGGAGGATATGAGACGGCAGACGACAGCAAGGGTGGCATAGCGCTGGAGCAGTCAAGCCCGGGTCCAGAGACCGACGATAATCCAACCCCTCGGAAAATACAAACTGCATCAGCCTCGTCATCGCGCGCAAGTTCGCCAACCCCAACAAAGCCTTCAGAGCCACAAGAACAGATTGAAACCATGGATGACCTAGGCTCAAAACGATCTCAGAAAAGGCCTAGATATCTCAACAATCGCATGGCAAGCCAAAGATCCTCTTACTCTTCGCATACAACTACAACTACAGAAGCTGGAAGTGAGATCACAGTGGGGGCAGATTTTGCCTTGCAATCCGGCGGTTCTGTACCTCAAGGCTCTCTCAGTAGCAGACCCTCGAATGTTTCTAGGACCATCAGTCTAGGCAGTATGGCATCTGGCATCTCAGACCTCAGTGATCGCGAAGATAGGATAAGGCCGACAGAAAGGGATCTGCACACCTTGGATGAAGAGGACGATAATGCGGGGGAGGACACTCTGAAAACAGAAGAGGAGGATCGGACATTCCCACAAACGCCAACAGTGATAAGCAGAAACGTCAACACGCCAACCGACACCGTGATTGCGCAGCATGTACGGGATATTGAGGTCCCGGCGACTATGGCTCGCGAATATCGAGACAGACATAGACAGCAATCGCCCGAGAAGAGAAATGGAGCACCTACTGCTTCAGCCTCGCGTGCCGGTAAAAGTCTGACCCTCAAAGAGCAGAGCAGCACCATTGACCGCTTGATGAAGGAGAATTGGGACCTCAAATTGAAGATAAACTTCCTTGATGATGCTCTGAGCAGGAGATCAGACGAGGGAGTCAAGGTCATGATATCGGAAAATGTGGACCTGCGGACTGCCAAGTTCAAGTCGGCGAAGGAGATGCGAGAACTCAAGCGTGCGAATAGGGAGCTCGAGCGAAAGCTGCAAGACAAGATAGACGAGCTCGCGAAAAAATTAGAAGCACCGATTCCCGAGAAGGTCGAAACCGGCCCAAGTTCTGAGGAGTTCCTGTTCATGGAGAACGAATTGACCTACTTCAGGGAACGAGTGATGACTTACGAGGTTGAAGTCGAAAAGATGCGTCATGAAGGCTTTGCCCAGGAAAGGGAAAAGAAGAGACTAGCTGAAATGCTGAAGCGGGCTAGCGAGTCCAATGGAGGGGCTGACATCGGTGTCCATGAAGAAGTTGTAAGTATTGGAGTCTCTTAGATGTTTCCGAGTACTGATGAAAGGCAAATGCAGGACATGTGGAAGGACCTTCTTGATGCCGAGAGTGCACGTCGAGAGCAAGCCGACGAAGATAATGCCAGACTCCGAGACGAGATTCGACGACTGAAGAGCGATGCATCTTCTACGACCACTAACAATCACGCCGCAAATGTATACCATGTCAACAGACGGCAGAAGAAATCATCTACTGTCTCATACAATGACATTTCTGACCGCGACCACGATCGCAACGGTGGCAGTAGTGGTGTTAGCAGCACCCTCGTGGAGCAACTGAGACACGAAAATGCCGAACTGCGTCGCGAAGTTGGTGCACAGACGTCAATGCTTACTTCCCGCAACCGAGAGAAAGAGCGCCTTTACCAGGAAATTGAAGATCTGAAGCTTGGCTCACGCCACGGAACGCGCTCAATAGCTGGAGAAAGCATCTTTGAGCGGTCAGCATCTCGGGCTCACGGCCGTCCTGCTTCTCGAGGAAGCGACCAAACTCGCGCAACGCAGATGAGTGACGCTGAGCGTGACGCTTACGAATTGAAGAACGGACAACTGCGTGACCAAAACGCCGGGCTAAAGCTTGAGGTTCATGATCTAACAAAGAAGCTTGAAGAGCTGTTGGATGAGCTCGAACAACTTGATGTCGTCAAGATCGAGTATGAAGACCTAAAGCAGCTTTACGACAATGACGTGGGACTGGCTACAGAAGATCTAAAGACAATGCAAACCGAACGGGATGAGGCTCTCAGGCTACAGGAAGATATGGAAGCTGATTTGCAGGATTTGAAAGCCGAAGGCAATGAACGGATAGGTGCGCTAGAAGAGGAAATCGACCAGAAGAATCAAGAGTTACAACACCTTCACAATGAGCTATCAAATCACGCCGAAGATTCCGAGGCGCTACGCAAGGAAGTGCGAACACTCAGTGAAAGCGTCCTTCGAGTAGAAGAGGATATTGAGGTAAAGAGCAACCGCATTCGAGACCTGCAACTCGAGCTTGAGGAACTCGGCCACGAAGCAGACTCCATGGACAAGGACTTGCGAGAGGAACGCGACAAGATTAACAAGCTCACGGTCCAACAGGAGTCGGGCCAGAACGAGATTGCTTTCCTTCGAGAAGAGCAAGACGGCGATAAGATCAAAATTGGTGACCTTGAGGATGCCCTCAACAACCTCCAGGCCAGCTTATCGAGTGAGAAGGATCGTGCCATGGATCTAGAAACGAGATTGGGCGAGGAACGACACCAGCGAGACGTCATTGGCAGCAAGGAGAAGCAGGAGGTGCAGAAGATGACTAACGACCTCAATCGCGAATTATCATCCGCCCAGGAAGAGTCCAGGAAGCTGAAGAAGAACGTTCAGTCGCGTGAGATTGAGGCCACATCCTTCAAAGAGAGACTTGCGGAGCTTGAGAGCCATCTACGAGAAGTGCTCGGCGATGCGAATGGAACGAAATCATCGTTCCTTACTTCAATCACGAGGCTGCAAAAGGACCTCGAGACTACCTCATCGGAGCTAGAGACGGCCCAGCACAATCTATCGGAAAAAGATCGTTTGCTCAAGAACCGCGACTCTCTCCTGGAGAGCCACGGTCTCGAGTCCAAAAAGCTCTCCGAACTCCTCGATCGCGAGCGCCAAGGCCGCCGTGCGGACAAGGCCCAACACGAGCAGTGGCAGAAGACGCATCAACACACCAGCCGCACCGTCTCCCAAAAAGACACTCGCATCACCGAACTCGAATCCTCGCGGCAATCGGACCGCAAGAAGATCTCAGCCCTCGAATCCCAGTACAAGGACCAGATCGCAGAACGCAACACCCTCCTCCTCACCCTCTGGACCCGCGTCTCCGCCATCTGCGGCCAAGACTGGCAGCATCAGAACTCCCTCGTCAACAACCACCTCCCCACCCTCGACGTCGTCAGCAACTCCGCCATGCTCCCCGCCTTCAGCAAAAACCTCCTCAATGCCGTCAAGAACGTCGAAGGCACCATCATCGGCTTCCAGGCCCGCATCCGCACCATCGAGCGGGAACTCTGGACGGAATACCAATCCGTCGAAAACACCCTCGACGCTCGCATCAAGAAGCTCGACCGCCTCGAAAGCACGGTGCAATCCCATCGCATCTCCGGCACCTTCACCGCCGCGCCCGAAATCGCAAAGTTAAAGGGCGAAAACCGCCTCCTGAAATCCGAAATCGCCGTCCTCCAGAAACAGGAAATGCACGCCCGCAACGCCCTGAGAGCCGGCAGCTCTCGCGCCCCAACCGACAACACGGACCGCGCCGCTCCACCTCCTCTGGCGCGTCATCACTCGTCTTCCGCCGTCGAACATCTCTCCAACGCCATGAATCCCACCTCTCCCTCCCGCCACGCCTCTTCGTCGCACCTGTCCCCCCGCCCCAACACCGAAGTCGTCTCCTCCGCGCCCATCGAACCCACGCAGCAGCGCTGGATCCATCGATTGCGGGAGCTCGAGAGGAGATTGAAGGCGGAGAGGGAGGCGCGATTGCTGGATAGGAGCGGAGCGAGGAAGAGGCTCGAGGAGGGGGCGGAGGAAAATCGGAAACTCAAGGGCGAGTTGGAGAGGGAGCGGGTTCGGAGGGGTTTGATGTTGGGAGATGGTGATGGGGAGGTGAGTAGGAGGACGGCGCAGGAGGAGGACGAGGAGAGGGGGAGGGGCGCTTAGGGCTTGGTTTTCAATGGATCATGCTTGTTTTGCCCCTGTGCTTTTGGATACCGGAATGGCGTCTCGGTGCATGTTCGGTGCATTTTCCTACTTCTTGAAGGACGCAAGCAAATGGTCATGGAATAGGAAGGGAGTGTATATACATCAAAGCGGCGTTGCCACAGCTGGTGCATGGATGGACGCGTTGACGCTCGAGGCGTCGGATTTAATCGCCGCCCATCGGTACGAGCAGCAACGGCGGTCGATTTTTTTTTCTTTTTTTTTCTTTTGCTTGCACGATCGAAATCTGTACATACATATACCATTGCATCTTTGTCCATATGCCCATTCCATTCCAGACAGAGCCGGTGCGGCCGGTAAGGAGAACACACTCTTGTTACCCTATGCACATCAATCGTGAAAGTCCTGGGACTTGCGGTGTAGATTGGCATGAGGGAATGGTCAGAGGTCAAGCGAGAGTGAGTGGCCTCTTCTGTCCAACTTCCTGGTATGTGCTGCTCTGGATCTTCGGTGATTGGATCACTTGTGTTTGATGTTAATTAATTGTTGAATCTTGGGATTTTGTAGCGAAGACTGACGTTAAGGAGAAATTGGAAATTAAGAAAGAGTGGTTTCTTTTATTCAACATTTTGATATGTGCTGCTACAGATCCTCGATGATTGAATCCATTTGTGTTTGATGTTAATTAATTGTGAAATCCTGGGACTTTGTAGCCTAGACCGGCGTGAGGGAAAAATCGGAGATCAAGCAGGATTGGCCTCTTCTATCCAACCCCCTGGTATGTGCTGCCACAAATCCTCGACGACTGGATCGATTCGCCGCTCTATATGAATAGACCAATCACTCGAAGAGTCCCCGTAAGTGAAACTTGTCAATCGAAATTTTGAGTGTTCTTTCCCATGGAAGTCAATGGAAAAGTCCCAACAAGTATGTCCTTGTTCATGCAACTCGGTCTCCTTTGCGCCGTACTCTTTCAAGCTGACGCCGCACTCCTTGAGACTCTCACACCAGGGTGCCAAACCCCGATCTGTGGATATATCGCACATGTACATGTCATGTGCCCAAGCGATATCTATGATCCGCTGGATGAACTCTAGAAACGGAGTTCTGGACTTTGACGAGACCCAGTGAAGATCTGCTCCCCTGGAAATCAGCTCCTCGAGTAGGAGTTGCCACCCTTGGTACCGCGTCAGCAGAAGTTTCTATATTTGCTGGATACGGAATGGTATTTACCTTGCAGATTGCCCGGATCTTTCCAATCTGACTCATTATAAAAATGGCAACCGTCTATTTGACTAGCTACTGCATGCAGAAGTGATTCACCCAGGATGCTCGTCATATTTATAGCTGGAGAGGGGATACGATCACGACTCAGTGCCATTCTGAAAACATCTACCTCAACGTGGTACCATCTGCTCGCAAAACACATCGCGTTTTCGAAGCGCTGTTGTAGAGGCTGTTCATAATAATCAGGCTCTGTAAGTTCCTGGACTAACCTGGCCCCCTTTGTTGGGCAGGCTCGGAGGGACCAGAAATGAGGTACAGCCTCAGACGTACCAATAAGCAGGCGCAGCGTGTCGAGTACATCTTCGGTTTCGGGAACTCTTGCGAACGGGGAAAAGGTCTCACACACTACATCTATGGGTGCACTAATTCTGTCAATGGACATCTGCCAGAGGCTGAAAAGCGACAGTTATCGCTTACCCCATTCTGCTTCGATAATCTACATCGGCTCCTCGCTCGATCAAGAGTTTACATATAGCATAGCGACCTTCCATAGCAGCAACCTGTTACTATCAGCTTTTAGCACTCTTCGCGAGAAGATTTGCGTACGTGCAACGCGGTCGAACCGTCATCATTACAGTCGAATGGAGAAGCCTCCTGTTTCGTGAACAAATCTTGAAGACCCTTGACGTCGCCTGTCTCCGCATATTCGAATAATTTCGAATTACTAGGAACGATGTTCATCGTTCGAGGTTTGAATGTCCAACCAGAAGAAGCCTTAACGGCCTGTATCCTCCAGGCTCGATTAACGAGCCATGTGGGGGCGCGATACTGAGCCATAATCTCTTCGCGCTTCAGTTCCGTTCTATATCTGCCCATGAGAGCTTTGCGTACAGTAGAATAGCACCTCTTCTGATAGCTCAACGTCCCAAATAGACCAAACACGCTCCAAGAATTCCCATAGGGTTCTTGGATTTCCTTGCCGGTATTCTGAGATTGTACTATTCCGTCTGTTTGTGTATCTAATTTTGTGATTTTCAGATGATCAGGGCCAAGCATTGTTAGTATCCCAGGGGTCGCAGATGATAGCCTTGCAATGATAATGTCCGGTTGCAGCTGTATTAGGGCCCTAAATTACGTCAAACATGTTTCTGGAAGAGGACGAGTTTATAGCAAATCAACAAGAAGGGCAAAATCCGAGAAATGACATGAACTAGCAGCCAGAAGATTGAAATATTCACCTGTTGTACGATTGAAGGGCTAATGACAGGAAATTGACAGCTCTCTCTAACTTCTTCTTGTATTTTTCGATCTTGTCCTTCTTTAACATCACTTTCGTTGAAGCCCACTTCTTTCTCAGCTTGTTACGCGAATCAAGGTCGGCGCTCAAGTCATCAGTCAACTCCTTGAGTTGGTCTGCTCCTCGTTTGCAATGAGAGAGGCACCTAGATGTAGATGTATTGTCGAGGAGCAAACCTGATACGGGATTCCGCTGTAGATCCTCCTCAATGTCCGCAAGAAGATGGTACAGAATTTCCAATTCTTCAATCAAATCTTGAATATCCTCGGGAATATCCTGTAGCTCGTCCCAGTACGATTTCAGTTTGACAACACTGCTAGTAATTTGGGCTGCAAGTGTTCCGATGCTGATGCCGCTGGCGACGAGTCCGACCACCTCCGCCATGATGCCGGTTTTTCAAAGCCGGCTACTGAACGGACAAGGCTGAAGCGGTAACCACGGTAGTCTGACAACAAACGAAAAGACGAAAAGCGGAAAAGTGTGCTGGAACAATAGTAGAGAGCTCAACGATCACTTTGCAGTGTACGTACTGTGTCATGGAGTCGACTTAGGATGGCATATCGAAGATGAAAGACCGCGACTGCCTCGTAGACGGAGAGTTGACGAGTGTACAAGGCTGCGGCACGCTTGACCGGATGAAGTAATTCACACCTAATAAATGAGTCACGTGGACTAGACCTCTTCGGCTAATGTTGACCTGCTAATACACGTTGTGTACTGTCAGTCGGTACACACAAATCCGCCCTTAGCGCCTGTAGGATAAGCTCGTATATGTCTACTCCCCTAACCCTGTATGTACTGTCGAAGCCGTTTCTACTCGCAAACAACTCATGCCTCCAACCTCCCTTACCAATCCAAACCGAAACCCCTCTGCATCAAGCGCATTGAACTGGTTTCGAAACGCATAATTCATGCTTGCATCCGAATCCATGCGCCTCAAGCCCAAGCCAAGATCCACTAACCTCGCTCCACAGCCATAGCCGGATAAAACGCCAGTATATTGGGTGAGCATAACTGTGATCAAATATTATGAGCGTCGATCAGATTATATGGAGAAATACGGGGAATGCATAGCCTTAAGAGCGAGAGCGGTTTCGGTAGAGGCGATGGGGAGGGAGTCTCCTTTTGAATGGGATTGGCGTAAAAGGGGGAGTGTTTGTCGAATTTGGGACTAGTGTTTGGAAGTTCTGGTTGGTGTATGTAGAGGATGCAATTAGGAGGTATAAGGGCGACGTTCTGATCGTAGGCATCTATGGTTCGGATATGGAGGTTGTTGGAATATTATTTTATGACTGGTCATATAGGATATCAACCGGCAAATTGTCATTAGTGAACTGGAGATTCGTAAAACAGGTCTGCCGTGAAGAGCAAGGAACCATTTGCGGCGAACGGAGTATGGTAAGATGGAGCAAATGTGACAGATGGGACTGTGCTCGAGCCAAAAACATTTTGGATGTCTCTTGGTAGATTTTGAAAGCATTCAGTCAATACCCAATGCCCCATGAAAATAACATTACTCCGAATCTGGCCTATAGACGCCTTGCTTGTGTATGATGTGGGAGATCAGACATGAAATCCAACCCTCATGCCCCTTCGCTACCAAACTCCGCCGTCCACTCGGCGCTCCTCTTGATATCTTCAGCGCTGACCGTCGGCCTCGCTCCCTTAACGGCCTTGACAAAATCTTTAAGTACAAGTGGCGGCTCGAGTAATTTGTCCGACTCGACTTCGGTCCATGACATCTCCATTGCACCTGCGTCACCAGGTGAGCAAGGCGTTAGCTTCTCAACTCCGTCGACGGTGACCTAGCAGTATCGTCAATAATAGCCTCGAAAATTTTGAGGCGGAGGAGAGATACCTTTTTATAATGCGTAGCCGTCTGAATCTTCCTCACCGGCTGCATCAACGCATCCTGAACTGCAATACTGATATCACTTCCACTGTACCCCTCACTCATTTGCCCTAATGTCTTGAAATCCGTCGGTTTCAGATCGCACGGCGTGGTGCCTACACTCATCTCAAACATTCTCATCCTCCCTGGCTGATCCGGCAAACTGATGTGGACTCGTCTTTGAAATCGTCGCCGTATTGCCGCATCGAGTTGCCAGGGAATGTTTGTAGCGCCAAGAATGAGGACACCTTTCGAGTCGCGGCCTACACCGTCCATTTGGACGAGGAGCTCTGTTTTTATGCGGCGGGAAGCTTCAGACTCGCCTTCGCCACGAGGTCCGCAGAGAGCGTCGACTTCGTCGATGAAAATGATGGAGGGTTTATTTTCGCGGGCCATGTTGAAGAGTTGCTTTACTAATCTGCGGCATACCGTTAGTTGCTGCTGTTTCCACTTTGACTGTGAACGACGGAGAGCTTACCGCTCGCTTTCACCCATCCACTTGGACACAAGGTCACTACTGCTCACACTGAAGAATGTACTATTCGCCTCTGTAGCCACTGCTTTGGCAAGATATGATTTACCCGTCCCTGGCGGCCCGTAAAGTAATATGCCCTTCCACGGTTGGCGTTTGCCGACGAATAGATGTGGGAATTTGATGGGTAGAATGACGGCCTCTTTTAGCGCCTCTTTTGCTTGCTCCAGACCTGCAACGTCTTCCCATTTGATGTTAGGCTTGTCTGTCAAGATTGCACCTGCAAGTGCCCCTCGTAGCTTCTTGGCTTCTGGATCTCCGTCGTCGTCATCGTCGTCCCTATAGCGCCTGAGAATTAGTCTCCTGTCGTGTACCAGCAGTTGAACGGCTTCACGTAGAAAGGTTGAAACACTCACTTCCCCTTTCCTCCACCCCCAGACACCTTCCCATTACTCCCAACCGCCGCTGGTTTCTTCTTATTGCTCTTATCCCCCTCCGCCAGATGCGTCTTCAGCTTCTCGGCCCTCTCCATGTATTCCCCGGCCTTTCCTCTGATCATGTCTTTCGACTTGACATTTTTCTCCCATTTTAACGCCAACATGAAAAGCTCCAAGGCCTGATAGTATAGCTGGTATGCCTTCTCATATTCGCCTGCAGTGTCGTTCTCGATGGCCTTTTTCACGACCTCAATCGCCCGGCCAAGAAAGTCTGTGTTGCTCATTTTCGCAGGCGCTGGTAAGGAAGGGAGAGGTGCCAAAGCTCTTCGTTGACAAGGTCGTGATTGTTCCTCGAGAGAGATGTGGGTTTGGTCCGGAAAATGGGGACCGTTGCCCAGAAATAGAGCTCTTGAACTTTTCAAGGAGGGGTCTAGAACTGTGGAAGCTTAAACTTCTAAGCAGTTCTGAGCAAGAAGCGGGCGAACTTAGATTTTCCGAGTGTCAAAACCGTCTCTCGAGGGTGGTAATAGTGTAATAAGCAAAACAGCCAGAATAGGTAAACAAGCGCCAAGCCGAATGACGCCACCATCAGCCCTACGGATCCCAAAATCTCGAATTCCTTGCTCACCACACGATACACAGTACTCTTGCTTTACAAGAGAATGTCAAACGGGATAATCAAATACCAAAAAAGGCAAAGAGATGCATCCCCTTTCTTCAGTATTCTATGCTTGATTCAACAGCTGAGTCCCATTTCTCAGACCTTTCAGTATTCGTATCTTGTTTTCCCACCAGCGTCCAGAATTTGGACAGAAAAGGAGCAAAAACAATTGGTCAGGATCTTTGAATGGCGGGAAATCCGCAAGTGTGTCTTAAGTCTACTACATAACCAGTACTGGCAGCATGATTGCAATTCATATATAGTGTTCTCGTTACATTGCAATACCACACTACTCAGTCCGAGTCCATTTAGCCCCCAGCCCATCTCCTTGTTCTTCTCCAATGTTTTTCCTTCAAATTTCTCTTCCATTCACAATCCGGAAAACACATCGCCAGCTCTGGATGGGTTCTCAAGACTGCCTTTTCGGAAGAAGATGGTGGAGACGGATCTTTGATGGAAGTCTTCTACGGCGTCTTCAGACTCTGGCAAATACAACACAGCACTTCGCTACCTCTAGCCATGAAGATCTAGATCTCCATTCTCGTCTATATACTGCCTGCTTCCGCCCAAGCCAGCACAAGTCGACAGATCTCTTCGAATTGTTGAGTACAATATACAGGTAAAGAGTTGAAAATCCTTTTACATCAATTTGATAAGACGAAGGATCCCTTCTGAGCCTTACACAGTGTTTTTGATATTGTCAGATGACTTTAGGGATAGATGGGAATTCGATGGACGTAGAAACACGTTATTTCTATCAAGCCTCCTGCAAGATATTTAGCCCCACCAGGTCAAGTCAGCTAGGCTACATATAGCTAGTCAAAGAAAGCAGCATCTCCCAACTCTGGAATGATTCCCATTGCTGCGTTTATATTTTTGTTGTCACGTGCAATACACTGTATTTTATGCCAGCTCAGCTCTTTCCTAGGTGCTCCTGAATCTATTTGGACTTTGTTGTTTCATAATCAAGATGAAACAACGAGTCGATGCTGGAAGGGTCAAGGCTACAGGCGAAAACTTTTGACAACCAATCGAAAAGCCGTTCTAGAAACATCTGTTCAGATGATGTGGTGATCCTGCACGACCGCTCAATGAGAGACGTGCACATAATCTTGTAATGCAAGTTTCAAAGAGTTGATCCCAGATCCCTCATATTCCGTGTACATAAAGGGATGAACTCCCATAGCCGACACCCACCAAACGACTCCGCAGTACACCTTACTATACGCATGCATGTTTCACGAATGTTTCTTCGCTCCCCAAGGCCTCAGTAGCGATGATTTACTAGCATTCGGAAAAGATCTTTCACAACGAAAATCGGAATACTTGTTCGAAACTCTGTGTACACCGACTCGATTTTCGCTTGTTGAGATTCGAGGACAGAGGACAGGACTGAAGTGGTCATTGTCTCTCACCTTTGTCGAGTATCGCTCGTAGGTAGCAGCGTTTTGGTCTGGTGCCTCGAAGGATTTCAGCTCAGCGCGCTTCGCCACCATTCTGCTGCAGGATGTGGCTTTATGTTTTGGCTACTGCACTGCATGTGCTGCGGTATCAGAAGGATGACCACCCCTAGCAAAGATCTGCTATTTATCAGTTCCCCCCTGTATGAAAACGGGTTGCTACTGTTGATCGCCACCGTCCTTCTCCCACCTTGGCCAGCTCAACCTCAAAGACTGCCCGAAAACCCTCTACAAACTTTCTACAAACGGGCGAAGAGAGCGCTTTCAAAGCCTGAAGTCACTGATTGAAATGGTAGACCGTCATTCCACGTTGGAGCTCGTCGAGCACGATGGCCGTTCCACTTTGGAGCTTGTTAGGCACGATGAGACTGCCAGAGCTCCAGAACGAGACAACGATGCGACCGCATTTGAGCTTGATGCAGGCTGTCTTGCGCCGGAGGTATGTGGAAAAATCTGTTGGCAGAAGTTTGGTTCTGATCATGGACACAGGCTCTGCCTGGCACAGCACCGCAGTTGCACTACAGAAATTCGCTGCCTGAAGTCAACAGCAGTATCGAAAAGTCCACAGAGCAGCCTACCGGACGGGATGCCCCCAAGTCTCTGGTGAGATTGATACGGATCGTCGTGGTGCTCCTAGTTGTTGCAGCAACCGCAATCGGGGTTGGGGTTGGAATTTGGCATACTAGAAGAAACAGCTCTTCTTCGATCCCGTATGATCTCCTCATAGATCTACACTTCAATTTACTCATCTTTTCAGTCCACCGGTCGCTAGTCCATCGGTTCACAACTCACCCACGCCACGTGCACCTACCAATATGTCCACTGCACAAACCATTCTCAACGATACGTCACTCGCAGCTGTAATACTCGCTAACGGTGACCGACATTTGTACTTTCAGGATAATACTGGTACAATTCGATATGCAGTCCGCACTGCATTGACTAGTGAATGGGACACAAAGCCTTATCTAAGCATAAGTTTTTCTTATGCACAAAATCTTGGTTTAAACGCAAAAAATAAAACACCTCTTGCAGTCACTGCTACTGGACCTCAGGGTTCAGAGACTGTACTGGCCCTAGCTCTATATTTGCATGTTCTCTGGGTGTGCTGACTTATGAGTATAGATCGAACTGTTCTACGTTTCGCAAAGTCACCATCTAAACAGTACTTATACAGACAGTAACTTCATAAACTGGCAGTATGATACTAATAATGGCCTCACAAAATACGTCACAGCATCAAACACGCGGTCGCTATCTGTCACCTCAAATCCGTACGGACTCAATAGCAATGACACTCTGCCTGGAAATGCTACATCAACCACTGCGCTTCTTTTCTACGAAAATTCGAATGCGAACGTAAGCGCGCTATTGAGGACCGCCAAGCAATGCGTACTAGGCGAAGGGGGCAATGAGAATATAACGTGCATTCCTAAGTCCGACATCGCCAACGCATCTATCCCCATGACTGGCTTTACCGAGAATTGGACCGACAATAGCAGTGCCCTGCGCAACTCCTATACAGAGCTGGGCCACTATACAAACGTTAACCTTGGCACCCCATTTGCTAGCGTAAAAGGACCATTGACCCAAGGAGGAGCCGTGGCCACCTTTTCTGTGCAAACATTTTTTACTGAAAGCTCTATGACACCTTTACTCTCAGACAACCTCACATTTTCAGAGACCTCTATTGACATGTTCATGTACACCGGCGAAAGCGGGTTTTTTAATTATAGTAAGCACTGATAGTTTCGGTATCCTAGTTCCAGGGCTAGAAATTGACAGCACTAGGCGAAACTGTCTTTACTTCGGACTATGACTCAATTCATCAATCAGACATTGTAGCGATAGGTTCAGAAACGGTATTGTTTTGGATCAACGGAACCGAGCCCGTCATTATTCCTGCCCTAAACCCAACATTGCCAGGAAATAAATTTCCTTTCACCAGACTTGCTAGTGTACTCACGCCTGATAATTCAACCACTTTATTGTATCATCAGATGAATGGTAATACATTTGCTGAGGAGCAATGGGACCCTTCAGTGCCTGATTGGGGTTCCCCAACATACATAACTGTATTACCGTCCTAGGCTTCGATACGCGCTTGTGAAAACATCCAGAGAATCTTGAGGAGTAGCTCGGCTGGGGGCGATGTCGATCCTTTTGATGTCTCCGTATTTGCAAGGCCTCGGAGAATGCGAACTCTGTCTTGAAGTGTTGAACGCGGTTGAGGATCGAATTAAGCGTCAATCGATGGGAATATCTCTTCATAGAATTGTGTTTGAGGCTTATACTCTTATGTTGTTGGATACTGGGGAGTGCATCCTTTGAATTATATCAGGTCTTGGCTCTGTTTGTGAGGGCGCTTCTTTTGATATCGCTTCATGATGAGTACATATTGTATGAAGGCGTCATCGATTGAAGAAGAATAGGGACTTTACTTAAATGGCCTACAACCAGCTAAAATATGTTCACTCTCCTGGAAAATTTGCTGATAGCTGCTAGATGATAGCACGTGCGCACCCTAGTCCCTTTCGGAGACAATTCTAATATTTCGATGAAAGGATCTGAGCAAGTAAACAGCCTTAGCTGTAGGCGAAGTCCCCTACACAAGGCCTTGCACTTACCCTCTCTAATCTTCAGTCCAGGCTACACACTACTCTCGTCACTCGCCCCAAACGTCCAGAAATGTTCACCTAGACACACAGCATCATGGAAAAGAACCCCAGTCTCGAGTTTTTGTATCGTAATCTATCTACATTCGCTACAGCCGCTCTAGCCGTAAATGTGTCCTGGACATACTATAGCCCCGGCGACTCCCTTGCGGATTGGCTAGCCTCCACGATGCCCATTTTATTGACCGGGTCTATACGATTCAATCTTCTCTTCTCCACAGCCAATGACAAAAGCTCCCGTCATTGTTCAAGCCTTAGCGACCCCTACAGACCAAGCGGACACGCGAGGATTGCATTCCGGATGTCGACGAACACTGCTCGAGAAGATCGTCACATGTTTTACGTCCAGGTCGTTGCAATTACGGCGGGTCTTGGTGCCTCGATGCATCTGCTTTTACGGACGGCTCTTACTTTGTGAGGACGTGCTTGGCGGGTATGCGAAGACCGACCCCAATGGTCTTCTGCTCTTGGTGACTCTCTACAGCGGTGTCTTGGGTTTCTCTCTGCTCTTGACTTGGATGCCGATGTGGAGGTTGCAGCAGACTAAACGTATTTCCATTGGTGAGCTGTGTAGGGGGAGGTTCTAGGGACGGCCAACGCTGGCTCGAGGGCTAGGCTAGAAATTCTCCGTCGCAATCGAAGGCGGAAGATATTGGCAAAGTCCTGATAGAGTTGCGGAAATTGCAGACCAACGAATATTGATGGGGGGCCAGGAAAGACATATGATAGTCCTAGAGCTTCGGAAACACCATGCTGCATTCTCGGAACTGTCTTGAAGGAGTGCAAGAAAAGTGGAAAGGACATGACTTGAAAAAATGGTTTGTTATTTGTGCAGCCTCTAAGCTTTGTACGAAGTATGCGTTATATAGCAAGAAACCTAATTTTCTGCCCATTAAGTACCTAGCTAAAATTCCCAAACTTTTGCGCCCTTGACAACATACCTCTTTTCGATCCGAGTTATTTCACAGTGTTCCGGCAGTACAAAAAAGATCTCGCCACGCAGAATGAAATCAGCAATGGGGGAACACTGTCCCGAAGCTCGACGCATTCAGATGAGATGATTTCTACAGCTCATCGAGATTGATCAAGATGGTGAAGTTTCTTTGTTGACTGCGAGAATTCCCTTAGCCCCTCGGCCCTAAGCGACTCGCTCAACAGGCCAATCAGCAAGCCTGTTCTACAGTACTCCCGCTGGACCAATCTCGATTGGCTACCTCGTGCTTCGAACTTCGAAATTCTACAAACACCTGTGTCCAACTAGCTCAGCCTCGTCCGAAGCTGTCGAGTGATTCACTTGCGCTGAAGATTTCTTGACATCCTCTCTGACTCAGCGATTACTCATACATACACTATCCATAGACAATTTCGCTTTGAATCGGATTGCGTCTGTACTCCTGCCCGTTCATTCCATCTTTCTCCCTGCGCAGCTGCAAATAAAATATTGCTGCAACAGCGGCGCTATCTTCAGGAAACTCAGCTGAAGATGCTCTATAGCATCTGCTCTCCTGCTCAGTGCTTGGTCTATTTCAGACCCTCCCTTGTCTTTGGCTACTCTCTGAGCTCTTTGAACGCAAAATCTCGCCTCAGAGATACCTTGATTTTACAGCAGTGAAGTTCGCTGGCTATCAACCAAACATGCAGCGCTCGATCCTCAGCGTCGTTACTGTCCTGTTCACCTTAGCCTGTGGCTAACGTTTCGAGAAAGCAGCCTTTGAATTTCATTGGACGATTTCCAATGAATGTTGCTCAGAACACAGTCGTTGGCACCTTAACGAGAATATAACCGGCGGTGTCTGACTCCGTGGGAAATAATACAGGGGCGATGCTCCATGCAAGGTTGATACCCGTGAGTCTCACAAGATGACGTGGCCGTCCGGTGTTGGAATCTGATGCAGCACTACCCCTCAGTGGCAAATGTCATGTGCAAATGTCATATGTGTGTCAAGGTACTAGCGGTTTTGTGCTAGTATGTAAGTAGCAAGGGGCTTACCAGATTTCACGAGGCGGGAACATCCATCCTCAATGGCCCCAGTCAATGACGACTCTATCCAGTGGATCTACACCGTGGACCTTGATCGCGAGGTCTTCACTGTCAATAACGGGGCTTACTTCAAGCTTGACCAGGTCCCGCATATCGATTGGATTAGATCTCTTGCTAATGGAGGACTTGGGGATACGATCTATCTGCCAGGTGCCGTACCTATGGAGGCTGTCACGAGTCTCATGGTTGAGTACATTTTTCAGAGCAGTGAGCTCTCAAATACTTTGAGTGATCCCACTGTAAGCGAGGTAGGTCCCATCTATCGCTACTGTATCTGTTGAACAGACTCTGATACTTGTTAGACTGCCGCACATGTCCCCCAAGTGGTTGTTCCTAAGAATATCAAAGAATTCCATGGCGTCAACGCCATGGACCAATCAAGAGAAGGCTCATGTTTTACGTATGGTCTCACGTCACCGAAGGTATACTTGCTGCTACACTCCTACAATTGAGTCCAGAGCATCTTCCGTTTCGCGACATGGCCTAAACGGCCCTTTGCCTGGCGGCTGGGCGGGAAGAACATCACGGTTGTTTCCAGCAAGGGATTGAGTACCAACGGTATTTTTGGGTTCATCCAACAAGGACCGAAGTACAATGAAAGCATCAGCGTTCTCGCATCTGAAGCTCATCTGCATGGTTTCCCTCCTGGGTCCTCGCCAGAAGCTACAATCTACTGGCTTGGTAATATTTTGGTCGTCCTCACTGCTCAGCTTTACCCCCCTAGTACCGCTGATGAAGGGATAGCACAAGTTGTTCGTTATTGCCAGAAGAACCAGCCGGCTGAGTGTGTCGATGCCGTTTTAATCTCCATCGAGCATGTAGTCCTGATCCACGTCACTCCAGGCGAAAAGGTCCAGCACACCGCTATCATGCCGTTATTCAATATCGACAACCACCTCACAATGACGGCTGACGAGCGATATGCAAAGTCCTATCTAGAAAAGCTCGCAGCAGATGACGAGAATTTCATGGAAAAGGAGGCTCGGAAACTGTGGAACGCCCATCGAGAGAGAATGCTCAAGCATGATGGGATAAATCTAAACTATGGAGATGACAAAAAATTCTATATTATGGACTCGGAAGGAGATGAGGATGAAGAGGACTCGGAAGGAGAAGAAGAATCTGCATTGTGCGCGACTAAAGTCAAGGGGGACGTTAGCTCCACTTTCTGTGCTCTGGTGCCCCTCTTCGAAGCGGCCGCTATCAAGCGCATGCCCCTGGCTAGAGTCACAGACGGGCTTTTCCCAAACGAGATCTATACGCATATTATCAAGCATGTTACCGACATGGGGACACGAAAATCGCTCACGAATGTATCAAGAACATTTCGTCGCGTTTGCCAACCAAGAAGACCTCCTCGTCGCTGAAGGCTTGATCGTTGAACCTACCGACGCCTGTCGAAGCTGCGAAGAAGCTGATGGAAGCCCCAAATGGGTTCGAGAAGCACGACCTCACCACCAACGGGACTCAGTCACAGGTTCAAATGGAAGAGAGCCGGTGGTCTCTTTGACCGCCGTGGAGGCGCGTCGTGCAAGGTAGCAAATCGCGACAGGGTACGGCAAGAAGAGCCTTCTGGCGGAGGTGGCGTTCAGATTAGCCAAGGTCTGGATGGGCGCCTCCGTCGCACTTTTCGGCGTTGATGTTCTTCTACACTCTACACATCCCATCACATCTCTTGCAAGAATTCCGATTTGCAAAGGCTCAATTCCGTGCCAGTCGCTAGATTTCTTGGAGAGAGAAATCTTTGAAAAGACGAACACGTTGTTCTCTCCCCTTTCCTCGAAAGTTGGGCTCGGGATGAAAACGAATAGGCATAGACGTTAAGGAGGTCGGGTCACTGTTGTAAACCTTGAGAAGATATAGTAATCGTGGAGGCACGATCTATCCTTGCTTCCGATATCCCATTCAAATAACGAGAGCGTTATAATTCAGGGGTTTCCGACTCAACATCAAATAAGTAAGTCCCTTACTGCAAACCCATCGGGACTCAAGCAACGGGGACACCCAGAAGAAAAAAAATGTTTCTTGGTTCTGCGATTGGTCTTTTTCAAATAAAATTTAATTGTAATAATTTTGAAATATTTTGTTGCGATCGTTGTCATTCCAAAACGTTACTGCGTTGCAAAAGTAGAGCATTTTGATGTTTGTGCCAAGATATTTCACGTCTCAGGCGTTAATCCATGGGATACATGCGATCTAAAGCTGACACACCTACCTAGCCTTTCCAAACCCGCAATCATCCCACCAGGAGAAACGGAAACCCAAACCTATCAAATCACATCAAATCAGAAACGATGCCATCGCTGTATTAAAATTCCAAATCACGATATCCCAAACCCCCTCACATCACAGAACCCCCGCCATCCTACTCAGGAAACTTCCAGCTCGCGGCTCAGGTTTTAGCGTCTCTTTTTCAAGATATTGATATTGATATGAGGTGGCTAGGGTAGCAAGTATCACGGGCGGTCTCTGAAGACGAAGAAAAGATGAACGGAGGGTGGAAAATAGCACGATCGGGTAAGTAAGGGAAAATAAGGGAAGTATCCACACACGTCCAAAGCGAGCGTCGATACCAGCGTCGAGCTCACGTGATCTATCTTGGAACAGGGTGGTGGCGGCGCGCGTTACCACCCTTAAATGGATTGATTAATTACCAGAACCAGACGAGGCGATCTCTGAGCCCGAAATCACCCCGGGGTATCTCTCATAATTCTTCTCATCACGTACGTTCGTTCTCGAGTGATGTTATTTTCGCAAGCCCTCGGACCCTCTGCTTATCTCGTCTCCCGTTCCGATTTGACGTTGCCGATTTTTCCACGTTGGTAGTCTTTGACGATTTGTGTGTGCTGTCACGGAATCACTGTGGCGTGGTCATACCTCTATGGTGTGTTTGTGTCATGGTTGAGGAGTATTCTCTGTGCCTGCGGGGGCAAATACTTTGTATGTGTGGTGCCGACCTGTCAAGCCGGCCCTGCGAACGAGATCCTAGCCCGAGGAGTGTACTTGGTCCGTGACAGATAGATACCTTGAGCGGTATCTGCGAAGTGCCGGACTGCGTTTTCCACCCGGGGATTGGCTCAGAACGACTTCGGTGGTGTTGAGGGAGGTGATGTTTCCCTTTACCGGCCGACATGTGATTTGAGAATGTTGCTTAAGGAAGGGGTCGTTCCTGGTGATGGAAACTTTAAGCTTGTTGGAGACTTGGAGTCAGCTGTTACTTCTCTTCTCAAAATCCACTCCGTCTGGACAGATGCTGCTGTAGAATTGGTTTCTATAGAAATCTATAATTACCGCTCGAAGATGAAGCGGAACTATAAGAAATTGAGCTTCGCGGGCATTGGTCAAACAATAGTTGCGCGAGCCTTTGTCGAGGATTATGAGCACGTATTCAACAGTAGGTATTCTAGTCACATCGGAAGGTTACACCATATCGTGCGGTACCGCCGTTGATGCTTGCTTTCTTTCCAAAGACGGTTCCTTCAACTCAATAGATCTTTTTCTTTGCATTTCGGTCAGCGCAAGCGAGCCTTTTTCGTCGTCGAAGACGTGGAAGTCACCACTGTGAAGAACGCGAGATTGTTGCTTGTTGAAGGTAATGTGAGGAGGCGCGCCATCTCCTGTGCTGGAGCTGGGAATTTTGAGCGTCCAGTAGTTTCCCCCACCAGCCGGGTCTCCACTTGATCTCGACGGGATATCGGACGCTGTGGAGATAGGTTTTAGATTTAAAGATTTTAATTTGCTGCTTTTCCAAGACGAAATTCGGGATCTGATGTAGGAGACGATTCCAAATTTGGTGATGATATGTCGAGAAAAAGAAGCACACGCGGGCATACAAGCAACCATGATGGCGATGTTGAGTTCGACAATGCTAAAGAATTATCAGTACACCATCTCTGGATTTAATTGGATTGAGGAGTAGGAAAAGAAGACGATAGCAAGGAAGGCTGAATTCGACACTCACTTGAGGATTTCCACCCTCGCGCCATTCCAAGGCGGATCAGAGCTTTTTACCAGCTTGATCTTGTACGTAAGGCTTAGTGTGCTGGCGATGCAAGCTCTGCAAAGGTTGAGCGTTAGTAAAATTGGATGCTGATTGGGAGGGGCTGGACAAGGACAGACTGCAGGAATCTTACATGAAGCCCGTCATGAATATGGCCGTGACTCCAATCTTCCGCCTTTGTCCCATGTTGAGCTTCCATACCATGGGAATGGGCAGATAGAGGATATAAAAGTCCAGAATCGTGTTAAGAGCGCCTTGGGCGACTGCCCAAGTCTCTTGGTGGGTACATCTTTCGAACGTTGGCAAGCTGCCGAAGGACTCCCCGGACCAAGGTGCGCACAAAGCGCCTGCAACAGCTAGACTAGTGAGCAAAATGAGTGAGGCCCAGATGATGCCAATGTAGACGAGACACCGAAAACTCTGGGTCGGGGAGAAAAGGCGGAACAGGAGAAGGAGGACGGAGATTTTGGAAAACAAAAAACCTAACGCTGCGATGATGGTTTCGGATAAGATGATCTTGAGATAGCTGGCCGTGTAAGCAGAGATGTGTAAGTCCCAGCCATGCCTTGCATTGTCTTTGGTGCTGATGATGAGACCAACATAGCCTAGAGAGAATATCATAGCAAGGACGTTGGCGCCATCATCGTATGAAGCTGAGCGGGTGATTGATAGGGTCGAGTACAATCGCATTGTGAGAAAGAGGGCTGCTAGCACCGAGGTGGTCGCACTGACTGCAATGATTGCATCTGCCAAAGTGACGGGATTGACAAAATTCGACTCAACCCCTGGGGGTGGGGCCATTGACGGAAGCATAGCTAGATTGATGCCTGGTATAAGTGAGGAAGACATATTGAGGATTGCAACTGATGTATGAGCGGTGAAGGAGAGGTGTGTGAGACAGAGGAGGAGTTTGGATGTGGACTACTTTTCGATGGCCGTCTCTGTCCACGGAGACCCCCAAGCATGACGTCTTCCACCCGTCATGCAGCCTGGCAGGGTGGAAGGTGGGGTTGCATCTGCTTTCTCGCAGGGCTGAATACAGTAGATTGTTATTCATTACTTTACTCGTTCAAGTTTAGGTACTGTGCCTCGCACAGTCCTAGATCGTATGGCAGTGATCCGTCCGACGGAAGGAGCTGGAGCTATTCGAGGCCGTTCTCCCGTCAGGACCCGTGAGGCTCAGATGTTGGAGAAGAAACAAATAAGTAGGACAAGTCATCCATCATCTTGAGGACTGGAAGCACCTGGTGGGTATTGGCCTTCAAGTCAGCTGGGTGCAGGGTGGCTTGCGCGGGTTAGCACGTTTAATAGGTGGCTTTCGCATCCGTGCCCGGAGTAGACCCGTATCTGCCCCAAGTAGTAAGCCAATAAGCCCCGAATTTTGGGTAGGTACCCAGGTACTCTATCCTTTAAAGGCTTAATCGGAATTCGGAAGGCGAGCCACCCCAGGAAGATCAACGCCAAAAATCAAAAACCGATGAAAGAGCACTGATCGACGCCCCATTTGGTTCAGTCTATAGTAGATCTAGGACTTGGTGTAGATCTTGGATGCCGAAGGCGTCATTTCAGTCCTATGTCTTCTACTACTTCACATGCCTATATTTGGCAAGGATGCGATGATGACTTACATCCACCATCCCCCCGACAATATCTTAGCTGATCAAGGGGATGCAACGGATATGTACTCGGGCCGGTTTGGAAACAAAACATCCGGACACTCTGCGAATCTGAAAATACTCCACTCGTGGTATTTAAGTATACAGCAACGACAACCATGAACCAAGTTTTCTGCCAGGAAGTTGTAGCGCTTAATCTGCTCGGAAAGTCTTACAGCAATTCTCAACGCTTTAGCGGAACAAAATGAGAGTGGTCTGAATGAATTCGGCTAAATTAATCGCCGACTGTCCGAATATCAATAGAACTGTCTTGCTTACTAATAATCCCTTGATAAGGGCCCACGATATATCGCAATCGTGTTTACTTGGGTGTAGATCTTGGATGCTGATGGCGTCATCTTACATACCTAGATATCGCAAGGATGCGATATTGGGTTACATCCATCATCTCCTGACAACAGTCGAGGGGATAGCGACGTCGTACTCGTTTGCACAGAACTTCGCCCCGTTGCGAGACCTGCCATTTCTTCCTCCATCTCGACTTTCACTGCCGGTATTCAAGATGTCAAAATGTCGTCTTTGTTGACATACCTCATTGGGGTCATTGCGCTGCAAGTACCCTTGAACACACTCATCATCGCCTTCACATCACCATCCTCACCCCTACGGCTCGTGGTTCTCCCTCTCATCGTACTTTGTGTACACCAAGTGCTGCCGATATGCTTGGAAGCGAGAGGGAGAGTGATTTGGGCAGCCATTCTTGGTGCCCACAGCATCAATTTTCTATTCCAGTATCTCGAAACCGCGCTCTTGACCAAATGGAGCGCCGAGGTTGCTGGTCCAACTACCGACCAACCCAAGGAGACTCTTCAGGGTACCAAGGGTAGAACGAACCTTCCACGTCTTGCAGCACGCAAGATCGCAACGTGGGATCGGCTTCGTTTTGGATATGCCGCTGCAGTGTCAACGCGCAACGTCGGCTATCCATTTGAAGTCTCGGGAGTGCCTCATTTTTCCTCCAAAAGTCCAAGCTATGTTCCTTCACGGCGCACTTTCCTTCGCGGAAAGGCCTCGTTGCTGCTCTCCTGCTATCTAATTCTTGACCTTCTTACTTTTGCCTCTCAGCCGGATCAGAATACGGTCCTGTATCGTCCATCCCAGATTTCATGGATGAATGCCGACAATCGCTCAGTCGAGCAGCTAATTTTTAGGTCAGCGAGCTCGTTTGGCTTTTGGGTCAGTTGATACAGCATCATCCAGGTATACATGGGTGCCATGGCTTTCCTGAGCGTGGCTCTGGGGATTAGTGAGGTCAAATCTTGGCGGCCTGGGTTTGGTCCCATAAGCGAAGCTTACACTGTGCGGCGCTTCTGGGGGTATGCACTGCTCCTTTCTCACGCTTATTGCAGACACCCGATCCCCGTGCTCTTTTACTCGGGCGAGAGGATTTTTGTCCGTACATTTGGAGTGCTACGCTAAAGTATAATCACTGCAGGATCTTCTGGCATAAATACCAGCAACAAAAAATGTCCAGTCCTGCGAGCTTTGTGACAGACTGTGTCTTGGGTTTGTCTAGGGGCATGCCAATCTCGCGGTATACCCATCTCTTCATGACTTTCTTCTGCACGCAGGCTGTCGGTATCATTATCGAAGATGGCGCTCAAACGTTCTACCACTGGGCCATGCCTGACCGGAAGGATGCATTAATTCATCAACCGTTCGCCAAGATCTTGGGATACATCTGGGTTGTCATTTTCATGGTATGGTCTACGCCAGCCTGGATCTACCCATCTCTGTACGCCAACAGGGGCGAGGACAAGGACTTGATAGTGCCTTTCTCCCTTGTCAAAGCGACGTACGAGAATTCGAAGGGTTTGCGGACATAGAAGTCGTCGGTCAAGTCTCATGGCGCAACGGTTCCGCCCGGGGTTCTACCCGTCCCGCCAGTCTCGCGAAAAAGCTCACAGACAGGGTAGGCTTGAGATTTCGTTGGCTGAGGCTGGGCAAATGGTCTCAAAGAGTACTGAACAGAGGAAATGATAGAAGAAGAAGAAGAAGAGAGAATCTCAAATAAATACAGTGTGAGGATCGTACCAGGCTAATCATGGTGTCATGTGACCAAGAGATTGATACGACAGAAAATGTACTTACACTGGGTGCAGTAAATGTCCTGGAAGAGCACTTCTAATACCGATCCCCCTCTCTCATGAATTCACGTCCATATAGCTAGTCACCAGAGAGACGCGCTCATCCCTCGTCCTTTCTCTCCAAGTCTTTGTCTTTCTTGCCTGCCTGGACGGGAGAATCATAGCCGAGGAATTCAAGAAATCCCTCGCATGCACATAGCCACTCCACCTCCGAGTAGCCTAACTTGCCATACTCACAGGGGACTTGCTCTCCGTCTATCAAGCTCTGGCTCTTTCTGTGGATATTCACCTCCATGTAGAATCGGAGGCCTCTTCTAGCGGGCCCACGGTGTAGATGCCGGTGTAGCAGGCTCACTTGCCGACTTGCTCACTCAAGACGGCGGCGAATCATGATCGTCTTGACTGTTCTTGCAGTAGGCTCACCTTTCCGACACCGCTCGATCTAGAGTCTGGTTGCCTGTTCCATGATTTAGCGGTTCTAGACGGCCTGGGCCAGCTGGAAGCATTTCGGCATGGTTTGGCACGTACCTGCAACGCAGCTTCTGTGATCGCGCCTGCCCTATGAGCCAATGTTTCCGGTCTGAAGTGATGTTCCGGTATCCATTCTCATCAACATACTCAATCTGCATTTCACGCCATGTCGCATCGAGCTAGCTATCCGAGCTTGAGTTCAGCTACAGCCTTTCAAGGTATCGTCGGACATCCTTACGTCGCGGTACAGAGAACTTGATCAGGTTTACTGAATTTAAATACCAAAGTACGGTATCAAGGCGCCGGTTGAGATCGTGATTGGTGGTGTCAAGTTCTGGTTTGGAGCCAGTGCACGCTAGCTGGATCGAGCTAGCCTTCCGAGCCTTGTTGGATAAAAGGGTGATTGGAGCATGGGAGTATACATACATATATAGATCCTTCCCTCGAATCATAGCACCGTGGGAGATCGTCCACCTTCTTTCTTCTCTCTAGAACATTGGGCCTCTGTCTCTGCTTGTTTATAAATTGCCCACAAGGTCAGCGAATTTGATCACAAGTCTCGGCATTGAAGACTATGTCTTACGACGCAGCTCCTTCTTACAGCGATCCTCCTTTCCATCGACCCAGTAACCCCTACTATCACAATTAAGCCTTGGACCCAGAGAAATACACTGGTCCCAAGGGTAATGGCCCCCCATTCGACCCCACCGACGCCGAAATGCTAGCCGAAGCACAACAGCACAACACACCAACCCAAGAATCCGACCACCACGAACAGGCCGCCCTCGATGAATCACTCTCATGGATCGCCAACGCTAACCGACAGCAGTATGCGCGGGTCCACGCGCCGTTGCCAGTAAGCAAGAAAATCCCATCCACAGCTTCCAGACTTGACATCCAGAGTAGCTCCCGATCGTAATACCGCAAACAGCACCGGGAATGCAGTTTCCTTTCAGCCGCGTCTGGGCTCCTACATTGGCAGAACATGACATTCAACCCCAAGACATTCTACAATTCATGGACCACTTGAACGTATGCAAGGCTGCATCGCCGCCCCTTCAAGTCCTCAATCTCGCCGGGACTGTCCTGGGCTTCACGTTCATTTTATCCTGTCCCCATTCTTGTGTAACTCGCGAATCGATTCTTGCGGGCAGACATCACTGATCCTGATGTTGTTCGGTGCAGCCCAATACCTTTTGCCACCCTGGTCGGCCTGGGCACATCAGTCGCTGCCGGCGCAGGCGCCTACGCCGTCGCCCGAGTCCGGATCACTCGTTATCTCGAGCAGGCGAACAAGGATTATTTTGCCCCAAGAGGTCTGCTCGCGCGGATCGCCAAGCAGGATGTGCTCGCGCAGATCGTCAGACAGCCGGAAAACGCACCATTGCTGGCACCTTTGCCTAGACCCGCGAATAACAGCAATGGCCCATTGACCATGCCCTCTCTCCACGCCAGGAGACTGCAAGTATTGGGTTCGCATATATCACGGATCGAATTCTGCGACCTACCGGCTCGGCAAAAGGAGCACAACATGTTAGACAAACTGTCAGCAAAAATGGCAGCCCTCAAGACGAAGAAGCAGGAAGAAAAAATAGTGCAAGATACTATGAAGAGTCAAGAAGAGGTGTATAAAGAGAAGGCAAAGCTGATGAAGGAGGAGGCGAAGATTAGTCAGAAGATGGAGGAGGGATGGTCTAAGGGGAGCGGAGACCAGGCGAAAATGGAGGAAAAGATGATGGAAGCGAAGGAGAAGCATGAAGAAAAAGCTGGAGAGTGGGGAGAGAAGGAACTGAAAGCTGCGAATAAGTTTTTGTTTGTTGTTTTACAGAACGCGCAGGCGGCGGATGCTGCAGACTCGTAGACAATTCTTCGGCAAGGTCGGGATTGCATCTCTACTTGCATCATTTATGTTCGTGAAGCCAGATCCCGGTCCCTGAGAGCCTTTCTATTGTATTTTGAATTGTCTCTGATGCTGTCCTTCGTACGGTAAGCTCCCTGGATAAAGCCATTGACCCTAGGTCTTTCGAATAGCTCCTCTGCTCTTACGTATAACTGAAGACTGTGAGCGACCGTTGACGTGCGCGCTAGATTCGAATATAGCTAGTCTTTGGCAGAAAGCCAGAAAGGGAGGCGCAGCCTTGGCCTTGATACTTCCTTCCAGGAGTCATTTCGGGAAAATCGAAGATGTATACGAGGCGGTTGCGAAGGGGCGCGCAGATGTCCAACTCCTGTTGCCTGGGTTACCTAGAGCCCAACTGGGTGCAGCATCGTCGAGGCAAGAAGCCAAAGCACAAGTAACGCAGCTCGATAGTTTTGTTTGGAGCTTCATAGATAGTTCGAAGAAAAGCTCATCACGCCATAACCATATACCACATATTCCTTGACATCAAGGGAGATATAGACCGTAGGGTAAGAGACTACCGCAAGGTACAAACCACTCAAGGCGAATGGCTATCGCAGGGTAAAGATCACCGCAAGCGGTGGCTGCTATGGCAAGACACTGGGGCGAGACAAGTTTGCCAACAGAACGATTATTGAGGGACTCGACATTGTTCTGATAGTTAGCGTCCACACATTTCGTGTCGGCGCTATGAACGCATGCGAGGAATTATACCTACCACTTCAAGTCTTCCCTCAGTACTAGTGAGCACTCACTTCTGGAATTAGGATTGGACATGGTGAGCGAAAAGTGTTCAGCTACCTTAGCGGAGGGCTATGGTTTGCGACAACTGTATCTAGCTGGTATTCCAAATAATAACCGCTAATAGGCGGTTTCTTGGTAATGTAACTTATTATTATTGAATGTGTGTTAGGTTATCAGTATATATAAAGGAATAGTGTAGGGCTGAGCTAAAATACCTTAAATTTGTATGTGCAGCCAATCATAAATTCTATGTCACTACGCTTTTCGGTTAGCGCCCGAATAGCGGCTTTTAGGCCTCCCGAGCGCCCTCATCAAAAATTTGTATATACAAATCTTACATCTTTTGCCCCCTACCCTCTTAAGGATATAATTTCTTCATCATTTCGTGAATTATACAACTCGATATGCGCTTTTCAATGATATAAAAATAATGAAATTCGGATGTATATATATCGATATATATCTGATTCAAATATGTCATTATTCGGGACGGCAGAGTGGCTTCCGAGAAACCTCTGCGCTCATTTCACGAATTATTTTCTTTTTTGAATAACATCATAATCCTCTATCATATTTACGAGATTATTATATCGTTGAAATCGCATAAGTCTATTCTATAACAATGATCATGTAATCATATAATATAAATCTTTAAAAGTTGCGAGAAATCGATCATAAAAGATTAAACACATTTTTTATATATTTTTAAATAAGCGCAATTTCACATAGAATTCGTAAAT
>WOGZ01000201.1:0-64435 GCA_009733775.1 Alectoria sarmentosa
ACAAAAATGTATGGGGGGGGCGGCGACGAAAAACGCCAAGACATTCTCACTGGTTTTGAATACGCTAAATCGGTAAGGCGCGTTTTCCCATCATCGAGCCTTTTGGGTAGAGAAAAGCTTCGTCTCATTTCCACGCTCGGTTTTCGCAGGGTAACAGAGCAAGGTAAGTATACATCAAGGCGACCGGCACTTGAGTCGATAATGAATCATCGACATTGGGTCCAACGAAAAAGGGTTTGCGCTTAGCCGCCGTAGAGTCCTTCACCGCCAGCCGCACAAAGGCATTCTCGTCCCGACAATCGGACATGCACGAGCTGAGATATGTGGAGAGCGAGAGCACCGGTTGTCCGCGCTTCGCGACATGGTGCGAACGATAGCAGGAATGAGTGGACCTTTGTGTGAGAGGGGATACCAAATGATTTCCCCCAATCCCATAGGCTTTTCGCACGTCACGATAGATACACTGTTGCAGCAAGCACCTGCCGAATCCCAACTTTTCGCACCAATCTACTTCAATTGCAAAACCCGGGACCGTTGATAGCGCGCGCGCGCAATGCGCCTCGCGACTCCCCTCCTCTTGGCGCTCCCTTCCATCCTCGCCGTCCCTCCTCCCTATATCCCCCCTCCCAACGCCCTCACCCTCAACCTCACCGTCAACACCAGCTTCCCCTCCCCCTCCCCCCTCACAGACCCCTGGCCCACCATCTGCTACAACGACCTGCACTCCCGCCCCGTGACCCACGACTCCTGCGCCCCCCTCATCGACCACTTCGCCCGCACGCGCGACTTCCTCGTGCCCAGACTGTGGACCGCGGGCCCCCGCGAGCCGCAATGGCGGTTGCAGGCATGCGAGCTGCGCATCGTGAGCGGGAGATGGGATTCGGTGTTTTCGTTCGGGGACGTGGTTCGGGAGATGGAGAGGGTGCTGCGGACGTGTCAGCCGCCGGAGTTCTTGGGCGTGGGCGGAAGCGCGCCGGTGGGGGGGCAGGCGGGGCTGTACGCTGTGGCGTTTCATGTGCAGGTCACTAGGGTGTGGGAGTAGTAGTAGTGAGAGGGTGGATGTGGTGGGGGGGGGGTTAGGATGGATTGTCCGCGCGGTGCCCATTTGGTCGAGGCGCCCGATGGTCCGGATCGTCCGTCCGCACGCTTAAACGGGTCCATGATCGTCCGTCCAGAGACCTAATCTTGTTCGGATTGTTGGTTCATTGAGCCATTGGGGACCAGTGGTTAGGCTAAATGGTTCGGACCATCGGGCGGCCTGCTTTTGGTGAATTCTACACTTCTTCAAGAATCTTACTAGCCAGTTTGATACTACCTTTGACTCCTGAACTGGTCCATTAGATCGTCCGTCCGCGGACTACCCGACATTTGGTCGGACTATGGACTGTGTGAAGAACTTCATTCTGGACTGGTGGAGGCGTTTGGACGGACCAGTCGGACCATCGTGAGCCTTGCCTGGGAGACGCGACTCACAGAGGCAGGACCCTTCTTTCGACAAGGGGCAAAGTACTACTTTATACCCCAAACTATGCGTTTATTATATTTCTATACCCCAAATTGTTGAATCATACCCCTACATCAAAAAAAAGGGTATGAGTTGATGGGATTTAAAGTTGTTTATTTTGTTTTACGAGAGGAGGTAGGGGAGCCTCTGCTAATGCATTACTACACTAAATGTGAAAATCACCGAAACCACGTCGCGGTACCTGAAATTCCCACCCAATTTCATCGCCCTTAAAATAGTTAGAACAAGCCTCTTTTATCTCCATATTTCGATCGCCCAGACCTCGTTCCATATGTAACATATAACCCTGTCCAGCGCTCGAGAAATAAAGGGGGGAACCACCCTCAAGAGTATAATCCCAATACCCTCGCCTCGCTCCTGCTCGAAGATCTTTCGACTTAAATATATCATGATCCTAATCGTGAAGGGGAAAGAGGGATAGATCCATTTCGCACTCCGAGACCTATCACTCCTCGATCATTTAAAATCATATTTATATCAAAGATTTCAAAACCTCAAAACCTCTGAGTTAGTAAAATTCGATTAGATTGATCATCTTTTAAGAAACGTCGCGAAAAAGAGAAATATCAATAACAATGTATTAATGTCGCTTCATTCGAAAAATTCCTTCGTTTTGAATCTAAATACTCATTTCGTCGTGACGAATCCTATGATGTGATTCAGCGAATTTTTTCGAGAAAAAAAATCAGATAAAAGCGCAGAGAACTCGATTCGATTTGTCATATTGAGTGGCGAAAAGATCATTCAACTAATAGCGATAGCATTGTCGATATGCTAAAAAAGGCGTGTCGGATTAGATGGGATTGATCTTGGTTTCCCTCTGCAGGCAGAGGTACTTATCCCCAGCACCACGAAAAGGTGTCAGTCCACCGCTGGGGGGGGTATGAGTTGATAATTTGTCAAAAGCAGAGGTGTGATTCAGTAATAGATTGTAAAGTGTTGGGTGTAGGGTTTTCCTATGTAGCCATGCGAGGTCCACAGGGACGCATCAGAGCTAGCTCATAGTCGCTTGATGGAATGATCCGAATAGAGATATTTAGCGATTCCAGAGGTGAGGCAGCATTGAACGTGATGGTTGAAGCGCGTTTGCTGGTTGCGGAAAGCCTGACCGGTTGACTGGTGCAAGAAAAGCTTGGATAGGAGTGCTTGGCATGTTTGGGGTTGGGATGGCATACCAGCATAGATAAGTTGTGGAAATTGGCTCGACATGTTAGATGTCTCGACGCGCCCTTGTAATCTGACAGTTCTAGATCTCCTGGTCTTTTCTAATGACTTGAGTTCATTGAGTGATTGACTGATTGATGATATCATGTCTGTGAATGACAAGGAGGAATGGCTTTCTGATCGTCAAACAATCTCGATAATATTCATTTACCTCTATTACGTACGATCAAAGCGAGTATTCCACTTGCAAATACTCCTCTCTTAGCACCTTTCCGCCGTCTCCGCATAGCCCTCGTGTCCTCAGACCTCTTGTCGCACTACCTGCTGTCATTTAGCCTTCGTGTATGCCAGTATCGCAAACTGACTCACCTTTATTGTTGATACTTCACAAGCTAGTTCTCTGTGCGATCTTCACCTCTGACTCAGGAGTCACATAGCGTACCCAGTAAGGATAGCCGGTCACAGCGTACTTCCATTCGCCAGGCCTCCAGGCAAGCGCAATGGTTTCCTTGGTACGCACGGTCCACGTCCCATCCGATTCACAACACCAGAACTCGGCATCGGGAAAGGCTCCGTCAATCAGCGCCGGAGCCACCTCCCTGCTGATAGGTACGATATTTATGGCAACGGCAGCGGTAGGGGGGGGTATTCAAAGAATACATATTTGATGGACTCGGCGATGGAATGAGCTTGTCGACTGTCCTTCGAGTTAGTAGTTGGTTAGCAAGAAACAGGCCTGGAGCCTTGTCCAAGCTACGACAATAAAAGATTCCTATACTGACCGAATTGATGAAGGCGGCGTGAAAGTTGCAGTCGACAAATGTACGGTTCTCAAGTGTTATGCTCCAGTGCAGCATCGGTGAAGCAAGGATGCATCCTTTATATCTTGTACGTGTCTGTTATTTGCGATGTGGTCTTTTCGTCCTCGCTGGAGCTGGTCGGCCGAGGTATTCTTGATGATATCGTCCGAATGAGAAAGGTAGCATGAAATAGCCCAAGGATCTAGAACCCTCCATTCAGCAGTACGAGGTCCTCTTGCCCAACCAAGATCTGACTCCGATGGCATACCGAGGTCATCCTCCACCCGTCAGTCTCTCCTTTAAGGATCGTCGGCAATCAAGTTTGTGAGCATTTCAAGCTGTCAGTGGAATGATACCCTCTCGTTTCGGAAACAAATCCTATTTTCTTCGCGCCTGCTCTATCGACAAATCTTCATCCCCTTCAGATCAAACAAGGATGACCCTATTCTCGTGATCACATACTTGAACTGGCCTCATGGACCATCTAGTTCATGCCACCAAATCGTAGTCCTGTGGAAGCGTTCTGCGGATGCTGTTATTTATAAGTGCGTGTTTGGGAAGGCTGGCACCGAATACTTCGGCAGTCAGCGTCAATGACGCACAGGAGAAAGGCATTTTAAAAACCTGCAGAAAGCGACATATGGGAAAACAGAGACGCGATGCTGTGAGTTTGCCAAGCCCGATAAGCCGAGTGACGAGCTCGGTAAATTTTGTCGATTCTATACAACGCCCTCAGCAGAAGGAGTGACTGTCTTGGGTTCGTGTGTTGCCTTTACCCCCGCAGCCAAATCGTGTCACATCGCTTGGCAGACTCCACCGAATGTCCTTGACCGAGCTGGCGAATCTAGAACAAGGTGTCGCCAGCTCCGGTCATCTCCTGGGTCATAGTCTGATGCAGCGAAGATTATTGAGCCTCGGTTGAGGTACATAGGAAAAAGAAGTCATTGGCTCGGTCATGCTCGCGAGCGAATAGCCTTCTTGTAGCGGCAGGGCCAGGCTTACAATGGTCGCTTGGAGGCATGGAAGCTTTGTGATCGAGTAGCTCTATAGAGGTAGAAGACCCAGATCATGATCTGGTATAAGATCGTTTGAAGAAGCAGAGATAGGAGACTAAGGGAAGAAGATGGACAAGGTCCACTTACGGAAGACGGGTTCGGGGAGAGGAAGCGACGGAGGTGAATGGGAGGCTTGGCAATGGAGCTTGATTGCAATGTTTGGTATGGACGGAAGTCGACTCTTTGGGCAAGACGAAGGGTCTCATGAGGGATCGATTGTGGTAGCATTCAAAGAGCAGCCAGTGGATGGCTGCCTGAACAGCTTCTACCTACACAATCACCCTGCTTTCTCCAGTCATTCCCGCTATGGATGCCTCTTGCTTATCAAGCCGCCTAGTATCCCGAGTCGCCGCCCTGGTTTCCGCCGTAACCAGAGTCACCGCCTTGGTTTCCTCCATAGCCAGAGTCCCCACCACCCTGGCCACCTCCACCCTGGTTTTGCTGGTCATAGTAGTTGGAGGCATTGCTCTGCGCGTCACGCTTCATCTTCTCGCGGTCGTAGAAGTCCTCTCCCTTGGTCTCGACGAGCTTATCGGCTTCACCGCCTGCGAACCCGGCGAGGATATCTTTAGCCATGGTGTGGTTCTCAGCGACACCTGTTACGAAAACAGCGTGTTAGCCGAGTGGTAATGGGGTAAAGTATTTCAATCGTGGGTGAAGAAGTGGGAAAGTGGGAGGATCGGGAGGGGGGACAGCCTACCATTAGCTTCCTCGTGTTGCTGGTACTTCCTCATGGCTTCGAAGCCTGCGGCACCGGCGAGAATTTCGTGACCAAAGGAGCCTTGGTTGTCGGGCTGGTCGGGCTGGGGCCCATCTTGTCCGTAGACGTCTTGGTGGGCCTGCTGGGCGTCGTCTGAGGCTTGTGTGAGTTGAGAGTCATGATTGGTCACGGTGTGAATACCACTTACCAAAACCGAACATATTGAGGGTATTTGAGGTTTGAATTGATTGTTTGGTGTAGGAGTGTCCGAGTAGTGTATAATTGGTGAACAAGGGTATGAATGTTTTAGAAGGAAGAAGAAACGACTGAGGTTGAAGGAGTACAAATACTCCGACTTGACTTGAAACTTGGCAGGGCAACAGGATCTTGACCCCTGGAAGGTGGGGTAATGTTGTTCGCTTAGGGTGGGGTTATGATGCAGATCAAGCACAATGATGCAATCGTACTTTGATTGGCTGCTTTTTCGATTTGGATTATCTAATCTCTTGGCCATCTCACAGCTGAAACTCGTCTTCTGGATGACTTTGCCATTATGTACAACATAGATCATACTATAAATCGCTTACTCTCCATCCTCCTCTCACTCTCTTGTTGTGGTGCTATCACGCCGGGCAGGCAGGTTGCGTGGATGTTTCATGGCCCACGTCCTCTATGTTTATCCTTAACTATGTGCCAGTAAGGAAGAATGGTACTTTTCCATGTTTCAGCCATGTCCACGGAGCACCTTTTCGGAATATATGTGAAATCTTCAGCGTACCTTCAAAAGCAAACGACGGTCAACATAGGCATCTATCCCTGTCACGCTCGTTTTAGGCTTGAATAGCCATTGTGTGAGAAAGATTTCAGCGGCGTGGTAGCGAGCTCAGAATTGGATGCGAATTCTGCACTTCGTGCCGGGTCACTCAATGCGCTTGGGTGGAATTGAAAAAGCCGACATCGAGGAGATATATCGCTGGGACCGTATAATGTGACAGTAAGCCTCATGAGTTGAAGAACCGGAATCTTATCTCGGGTCTCCTTAGAAATGCCTCATCAGAAACATACCATGACTCTTCGCCTCACAAAACCTAGAATTGCATCTCGAACGGAACCGTCAGATTTTTTCCTCCCACCGGAAGACATAATTGTCAGGCATTGGTCCTCACGTCTCCTCCCAATGAGCGTGGCGCTAACATTGTGTTTGCTTATGTGGAATTTGCGTACAAGATCAACTAAACACCCCTAAAGAATTATCACAAAACCGCCATGTTTCGGAACTATCTTCAGATTTCACTCTGCAAGGTTTGTTGACTCTACTTGTAGCGTTAAATCGGTGAGTACAGCATAGTGTGGCTTGCATCTCGCTTTCCACAAATGCCGCCTACAATTATTATAAACTCCCTCAGTGGGGAAAGCCAAAGGGAGTCTTCTATCTTTTTACGCCCGATGGGTAGCGTGAAGCTCTTATGAAGGTGGCTTTTCCCCAAGTTCCTTCGCATATGCTCTCACATGAGTCGGACCCGGCAAAGCGCGGCTCTTGGACGTTACTCAGATTTATGGCTGTGGTCCCAATCTTCCCGTACTTATCACGATTTTTTCTTTCCATTCCAAACCCTCCCATTATCAGGTGTTACTGACCCCGTCAGAGTTTACTCGTTGCCAGAAGTCCAGAACAATGTTATCTATGGAATTTTCTAGGTTCAGTCAATATCTCGCTCAGAGTTCCGCACTGTTATTTTGCCTCGCCATCACACTGTATCCATGAGAACTGAAGATGCCATCTGTTTGACCGATTTCTACTCGCTGTCATAACCGTCCAGTTGGATCATCCTATAATCGTCCGATTAAATCACCCTCGCAATAAGATCTTTCCTCGATGTTTCTTAAGATGGGTCGGAGTGCCCAATTTCCTCATGTTGGCTTTTCTCGCATCAAATTATCAAAAACTAGTAACGTCATTATTGTAGTCTGCTGCTTTGCGTTGACTGTAGTCTTTCTTGCTGCCACCCACCTTACCAGTCTCGGATCATTTATGACAGAGTGCTCCCCGGGGCCTGAGTCAACCGGTCAGTACCAGCAATATTTACTCTGGACGCTCCAGGCACCGTCGGAGAAGGATTCATTGCAAGCTCCGCAAATCGCACCTCATGCATCCCAAATGGACAAACAAGAAAGCGTGAAGTCGGGAAAGGGGTCATTGCCGGGGCCAAAGATCCCCTCAAAGGCAGCACAAATTGCACATGATGCTACTATCAAACTGCAATATGCTATGAACAGCTCTACGATCTCTAAGATTGAGGGGCCTAATCTGTTCAGCATGGCCAGGCACATATCAACCTTTGCTCGCTTACTTGAAGCGATCCTCGCCGACATCTCTATCGATAGGAGACCCTTCCTTGACTTGCGAGAGCGCTATTTTGGGTGGTGGAAACTCTCTTCCACCACGCATCTTCCATGGGAGGCCAAAACTAATACGACTGGCATAGTGCTGACTGCTGGCCAAGGAAACATGGCGCTTGCCGCGCATGCCATACGAACGCTTCGGAACGTAGTCAATACCACGCTACCGATTCAAGTCGCTTACGCTGGCGATGACGATCTACCGGCACATAAACGCCGGATTATGAGAGCGCTCGACCCACAGCTGGAGTTGATCAACATCCTCGATCACTACGACGAAGATGTTGCGGGACTGCGCTCTGGCGGTTACGCGATGAAGCCTTTCGCTGCGCTCGCGAGCAGCTTTGAAAGAGTCATCATCATTGATGCAGACACAATCTTCATGCAGCGCCCGGACGAATGGTTCGACAAGCACGCAGGTCTGAAGCGAACAGGGACATTGTTCTTCCACGATCGGGCTTACGGTGGCCGGAAGACAACGGACTGGGTGAAGAACCTCTTGAAGGAGAGTGGCCAAAAGCCGAGTCTGACGCTCAACTCGACTTTGTATTGGCGGGAAGAGCTGGAACATCAACAGGAGTCTGGTGTCGTGTACTTCGACAAGGCCATACCGGGGGCCTTCATGAGTCTCTTATTCACAACATACATGAATTCACAACGTGTGCGAGCGCACTTGTACGGACAAGTTTCCGGTAGGTATTTCGGCCCTAATTGCAACCGAGCCACGAGAAACACACACTAACACAACTCCTCTAGGCGACAAAGAGACCTTCTGGCTCGCAGCCGAACTTGCCAAAATCCCCTACGCCTTCCACCCTAGCTACGCCGGCATCATAGGCTCCATCTCCGCCAACGCCGACGGCGTTCCCGAAATCTGCAGCCCGCAGCCGCTACAAACCGACCTCGACGGCCGCCCCTTTTGGTTCAACTCTGGCCTCATGGAAGACAAGACGAACGCCGAAAACAGGAAATACGCCAACCTAACCTACTACATACCAGGTGGTACGAGAAAGCAGCCAGTGGGTGGGTGGAGGTTCATCCACGACCATACGTTCTGTATGGGGAGGAGCGTGGAGGAGATGAGATCTGTCAAGGACGCCGGGCTGGAGAAGGTGGCGAAGGGATTGATTGACGAGGCGAAGGCGGTTGATGAGATGTTCAGGGTTACGACGGGATGAATGTTGCCGGATCATCGATCGCTGCAAGGGCAGTACTTACAGGTTGTGCTCAGCATTTCGATAGCAAGTGTGGGCGAGAATTCAGCTTACTATTATTTGACTACAACTTCACACGTTAGGTGCTCTCGATGCGGATTAGCATGGTCTGCATGACTTTGATTGACAAGGAGCGCCACCTCAATTTCCCTGAGCACCTCGTCAACCGTTACCAAATCCAAGACCTCCTCAAACACGTACTTCGACACGGAAACAGCCTTTGAGTGGGAGCGGTGATTAAGAGTGAGAAGTAGACAGTCATTAAGATAATGATTCCTTCCTACCTATCATAAGAACTCACACCGCTTTCCAGCATCCTTTGAGTCAAGTAGGTAGTGCAAGTCTCCGTGCAGCATCGAAGCCGGCAGAAAATACCGTAGCGAATAGATTGCCCTTAGCTAAGCTAACGATAATACCAATCAGTGATTCATCCATGTTGACCAAGCGATACATGCCACAGTCAATGAAAGACCAGTGGGAATCGGACATGCCTCTACCAAGTTTCATCGTCGAATTATCCTCATGATCCAACGGCGTTTCGCGTCAAAAGAGAGAAGAGAAAAGGTGAATGCCGTTGAGACACGTTTCAAAGCATTCATTTCAGGCGTGGAATGTGTCAAACTCGCAGCGCCTAGCTTTCGGTTTCAGCAGTCCATCATACACAAATCTCATCCAATGATCCTCTGCATCCTTCACCATGAAACGAATACCTTAACCGCCGACGAAATCCAGACCACCCAGACCGCCAAGAAACCGCCGAGCCTCCTGCCAAAGGGCAGGGCGCTAGCTGCGCCACAACGCCACAACAGAAGTGACGATGCAAAATCATGCAAGGCGGACAGAAAAATCAAGACTGCCAATTTGCTTTTAAGAACCTGCTTTACCTCCTTTTCCTAGCGCGCTTTTCTTTTCTCTCTCACTTGTTCTGCTGCACTCTACCTACACCTCCCACCTTCCATCTACCCACTGCATCTCTTGACGACAAGTACTCACTACACCTCCAAACAAACCTACAGACCGCATCTTTCTCTCTCTCTCTCTCTTTCCGCAACCCCCAAGAATGCTCGAAACAATCATCATCGCGCTACGCGCCGTGCAAGCACTCTTCGCCATCATAGTCCTCGGACTCACCGGCCACGGTATGCATCCGTCCCCCATATATCCCTCCTCATCCCATCCTCCCCCCACCATCTCCACCAATGAGAAGTCGCGCCAGCTAACCAAAGTCCGTCCTTAGTCGCGTCCTACGGCCTCACGCCCTCCTCTGACAGCTTCATGGTCTTCGCCTCCGTCTGGACGCTCCTCGTACTCATCTACCTGGGCCTAGCGCCCCGCTTCTTCTCCGCCTTTGCGCACCCCATTGCCATGCTCGGGCTCGACGCGCTGACGATGCTGTTTTGGTTCGCGGGCTTCATCGCGCTCGCCGTCTTCCATCACCGGGCGGAGGAGGTGTATTTGGGAGACGGGCTGGGGGATTACTACAAGGGTTGCGTGGCCGCGGGCGGGCTCTGCGGCGAGATTGAGGCGGCGGCAATCTTTGGGGCTTTTGAATGGTGAGTTGGCGCTTTGGCTCTGCCGTTTTGACAGAATTGGAGGCTGACTGCTGTGTTCGCTAGGGCCCTCTTCGTCGCTACCACCGCACTGTTAGCGCTCGAATTGATGCGCGGCCGTGGTGGCAGGTCGTCCAAAACTGCGGTGGGTCCCTCTGCATTCGGCGACACTACGCAGGTCTAGACGGATTCATCAACGTCAGACCTCTCGGGTTTGGGCTTGACAGACAATGCACATACTAACCCCCCTAAAGCTTGACACATCAACAATTCCCCACAACCTTATTGGGGGCTGGGAAGGCGTTAGAAGCACGAGCGATTATGATAACTCTCTGTTTTGCGGATACCCGTTTTGCTTGGACTCGAAGGCGAGCATGCTTTAGTTAGAACTGCCTACATACTGCATAGAAAACCGAGCTAATTTTAATTTGACAACGTGCATTCCCGAGCCGGTACACTCAACGAACACATAACGCTCCTTGAAATATTCCAAGATCCCCATTCCCAACCACACTTCCCATCATGTATGGACCACCATTCGTGCCCCAGCCACAGAAGGCTCTCTATCGCCATCGTACTCATCCACGCCCTCACATAGAGCCTACATCTCGCAAAGAATATCACAATATCAATTCAGCCCTGCTCGGATTCATCCAGTCTGCCGTACATCGTGCAGATCGATCCCCGATCAAAGCGAGGGAAAAACTGACCTACGTGCCTGCGTCTGCCGCGTGGTATTCCCAAGAAGAAGAACCCCCCCCCCCTCGAATAGGTAAGGTTCTACATCCTCAAGGCTGTAAAGACTGTTCCGATCATCCCATCCCATCCCATCCCATCCCATCCCACTCGCGCAGAGTATTCCGCTCTCTTGTAAGAAATTTTCAACGGTTAGTTAGCGCATTGAATAAATACGCAATCCGCTCGAACGAAATCAACATCTCCAGATCATCCCTAGCTCCATTTCGTCGTGGGCATATGTAGTCGTGTGTATGTATGAGGGAGGCGCGCATCGTACAGAACTAACCTCGTCTCCAGTCTCAATACAATTCCCGGTCTTTGGTTATCGGCGACGAATCAATCACGCGCACGTGGGACTTTGGTTCAACCATGCCCTTCCCATCAATCAATCTACCGTGAATTGATTACGTTCGACTTCGATTCTTGATATCTTCCGGTTGCAACGGAAGGGCCAAGCAGTGGTGGGATGATGATGATGATGACGCCGCTGATGGTTTATTGGGCTGCAGCTTACCGATTCCAGTCACGGATTGTGGGTCAGGATGCGGCTGCTTTGATAAGAATCAGAAGAGGGGGGGGGCAGGTCACATTTGCGATCGCGTGCGGTGAGTAGGAAGAGGAAGATGGCGTTTTGGTGGTTCCGTTTTGGTGTGTCATGAACAATTTGCGAGACTCTACAGTTGCGATACTCAAAACCTTCTGCCACAAATGGCCTAGCTACCGGCTGTTTCTCGGCTACATTGGCATGAATAATGGAAGTACTTCTGTACCTTTACAGCTTTCAAACTTACATGACAGCAAACATGTACTATTATCCGTCAAGTAGCCTGAAAATATAGAATATAGCGAGCAGCATCTACTCCACTCCTACCGAGCGCTTATACTCCGTACACGGCAAGGCAGTAATCCACACTTCCACAGAACGCATGCATGTTGCGCTTATAAGAAAGCTGCCCATGCCGAGCCCGGACGTTATCATCTCGCGCACCTCGCCTAGGCCCAGCAGCACGGTAGAGTACGTGACGATAGAGTACACACATATCGCAAAGGCGTCACCAATCCGTCGTCTATATGCATACTTCAATCGCTGCTGCGGACTCGTTATCCGATAACCGCCGAGATGTAACAATTCTTTCTCCTGAAAGTTGCGACTGTTAACGGTTATCGGATAGAGTGGCTGTGTCTTTGTCATTGGCGTTTCATTCGTATTTCCAGGTCAAGCATTTAAGAGCAAGCGGAGCGCCTGACTTCCCGGTAAAAGGTGGAATTTTGGTTCAATCCGTTCAGACTATGCAGTTGGAAATGGGCCCCTCAGCCAACGCAATTCTTGCGTTTCTTCTTTTCCGCTTAGTATCTACCTTTTCTCTTCCTTCACGGGATCTAGTCCTTGAAAATCTTCCATATTCGACAAATCTCTCCAGACCCTCAAGCCAATCGTCTTCAAATTTGACAGCAGTCAAGTTGGGTGATGACCAAGGGACACTGACCTGCCTAGCTGGCTTTCGTAGCCCACCTCTGAATCCTCGAAGCTGCCAAAATGCGTGGGAGAAGATTCCTGTTTTTGGACAGGAGGGAGAGGAGGTGATTTTTAGGCACCGACATGAGAACCCCCCTACTACGCAAGCGTGAGTGATTTTTGAGAGCTGTCTTTATCTAGCCTCACGGTTTCGACTGTGTGGCTGGTACCCACACCATATGAGAGCATACACGATATCTCTGCACTACCATCCTGCCTCTGTACTCCCCAGTGCCGACTTGGAGTGTCTACAAAATCTTAGTTTCTAAGTTCGTAACAGGGCATTACCTATGCGTTGGCTGAGTGACGATGGGGAGTGTGCTATCGTACGTGAATTTGAACCTCCTTTACAATACGCGGACTGTTTACCGTCACGCTCCTTTGAGGCTGTCGCGACAGCAAAGCACTTGCTGACCGGTTTCTTTAGGATCTAACCCTCAAGCCTGGGAAGCAGAACTTCGATGACAGTAGCGGCGACGAGATCGCCAAACTAGCGCAAGACGTGTATGAGAAGTGTGTGGAGAGCCAGGAAAGGGGTGGATACCTTAAAGATTTCAGTAAGTATCCTTTACGGGTTTCTAAAGTAGAGGTTGATAATCGTACTCAACGAATTTGGCATCTATAATCCCTACATGCGCTTATATACGAGGTGGTCACTCATCAATACGTGTAGGTCCGAGGAATCAACTCAGGATCGAGTTCAGTAGCTACGAATGGCGACACAGCCTCTCGTGCGACCCTGCGCCGTCCGAACCTATGTCTGATGAGTACAAACAGTCATGCGAGGATTCACTTTTGTGGCTGCCTACGAATCCGAAGAAAGAAATTTTCAACACGAGTCGACTCGCTCCTAGGACCGTTACATACGTACTTCCCAGAAGAGAGCCAAACGGTGAGTGAGATACTCGGGACCGTCATCCTGTACGATCGAACATGCCAAGTCTTCGCGCGGTAAGAACAATACGGATATCATGGATCTAGCAGAAACTAGTCATGAGATAAGTTTGGCGTTGATGGTCTGCCTTGCAGATGACATTTGTTTTTCTCTTCTTCTTCCCTGTCCTTGCCTCCTGCTCCATCATGTCACATAAGTTTTTGCCGATGCCTCTCGGCTGACAGATGAAAAAGATCATGGACCGCTTCTAGTTGACATGCGTACGACTGGAGATGTAACGAGGGCTTCCTGGTGGGATATCTGGAGTGCGGGTGTTGCAGTCAATACGCTGTGTATACAAAATGGCTTAACGGGCACATCAAGCGACCTTGGTAAGTTTCATCACTATCCACAGCGGTAGAGAAAATTTCTCCCTTCAAAGAATCCATGGAATTTTTGACTTACTGGCTGTTCTAGGCGATGACAGATTGATTTCCATCAGGCTCGGTCTTTAGTATAATGTTCACAGGGAAACATATGTTTAGCACGACACGGCAGATGACTTGTTTATAAGCACAAGATATTTTTCCACTCCAAACAAGAACAATCGCGACTCTCCTGGCAATAGAACGGTACTTTACAGTTCCTGGGATCATTTGAGACTAGTACAAATTTCAAATCAATAACCTATCCGAAAAAAAGCTCATCCGAACAGACAGATACTCCAGATCCTGACACTCGAGATCAACAATCTTCAAGCCCCAAAGCCTGCATGGTTCAATCCCAACATCTCCACATCCCCTTACAGAACTCCTGAATGATGTTCTCACACACGCGTCAATTGCCAGCCATGATGTTCGATCTCTTCGCCTCCTAAATGTCTCTCATGCTTATGCTTATGCTTATTGCTCATACCCTCCGCTGAGCCCTATCGATTGTATCGTTCGCTATACTTCTCAACCGCGCTCGATCCCACTCTCAATCAACATTCTTCAAGCTCTCTTTTATCCTATCCTACCCAAACGGCCCTCCTCTATCTCAGTAAGCATCGAGTCGCTAGCGTAAGACTTCAAAGAATGTCAAAATCCTGCCAGCAAAACCAGTCAGTCAGTCTTCAGCATGTAAACACACACACGCGGCTATACTTCCAAAAACTGGTCGGTATCCCCTTTTCCTCCCTCCGAGTCTTAGTTGGAAAGTCTATCTATTCAGGCAGCGCTCGATTGGTACTATACCCCTGTCTCAAGGCTACTTATTTTTCATGACTGACTGATTCTCATAAGTATCGTTAAAGGCTATTAAGGCCTGCCTGCTCATTTTCGTAGGGGGTAGGTAGCATGCTGAACGGTTTGGATTGCATCGTATTTTATTTAATGAGAAGGTCGGGGATGGTTCGAGGGGCAGAACTTTAATTGTCTTTAGAAAAAAAAATCGATCGGGGTATCGTAAACAAATCTTGGACGTCGTGTTTGAGGGGATCGACCCCGTCTCATTCGGTTGCTCAGGCTAAAGTAACATTGACCGAACTCGAAAAGTCCTCTGGGATAGAGAGACAAGAAATTTTAGGCAAACACTACTTAGATAGTTTTCGACAAAGGCGTAAAAATGAGCCACATAAGCCATGAAGACGCGCTTGAAGCTAATAGACAACAATAAGGACCGGAAGCGGACATCATCCACTCAGACAAGGCGCAGGACCACCGATCCAGAGGGAGGAACCGATCCGATTTGAAGCCAGCTCTGTCGTCCGTGGTCCGTCCAGAACCAGTTCCGAAATCTTCGAATTGATCTGGACCGATGATCTCTTGAACCATTAGGGACCCGAGTTCGACAAATTAGGGGCGGACCACAGAGCGCCTTGAAAATTTCCGACCTTCGCATAAATGCCGCCCTGATAAGTTACCGAAGTGCACGTCCCCCGAAGCCACGAATGCCCATACCGGATGACATTCTGGATCAACGACCACCAGTACTCCACCTCTCGAAGCCGATCGACGTCCACGGCCCTGGTGTCCGAACGCGCGACCTCCCCGTAATGGACCATCACCCTGAAACAATCCTGCGTCAGGAACGGGTGGTTGTGGCGGCAAAAGGCCTCAAAGTCCCGCCTGCTAGGCTCGGTGGAGAGTTCGTTGGGCAAGAAGATGCAGAGTTCTCTGCAGCGAATTGGTAGGACCAGGCTCTTGTCGACAACCGGATCGGCTCCGAACCAGCCGCTGTACGTTGCCTTTCTATGCAAGAGCTCGATGGCTTCCCGACGGACCTGATGCGACATTACGAGCAGGGTGGAGAGGCTACCTGATGTGACGATGTACTCGTAAAGTGAGTCACGAAGCTCACGCGGGAAGGTCAGCAGAGGGAAGGATGACATGCTTGACTCTTAACAAGGTTGACTTTGGAATATGACCAAAGGGGTTCGAGGAATGGATGTCAATAAGTGCAGCACAAAATGAACGAACGTGCAGCATTCTACTATATAAGAGCAGCAAAAGAGCCAAAAGACCCGGTAGATCGAGTGACGTGGCAAGCGAGGAGGTTTGACAAACACTGCCCATCTTCTCCGAAGCCAGCAAAGCGGGACGGAGGTACCGGGCGCGCGCGGCCCTGCCGCAATCACGATTCAGTCACACGATTCAGTCATTGCGTTCCCGTTCAAGTCCCGTGCAACGTTGCATCAACCGTCTTCCGGTGCACAACAGCGTTACGATTCCAGCGCTGCGCTATCCCCACAGTCTTCTCTGATGTCCGCGAATCAGAGCATATTGAAGTGTTCACAACCATGCTCGAGAGGCTGTTACGGAATCGGTCACTGCATAAGTTTTCAAGCCCCACTGAGTCGAACTAGCCGAAGATCGGAAAATGGCATGCAACCGAGACTTTGTAATCCAAGACGGAAACATGTGATCCTACAAACGTTTTGGAATCCCCCTGGGGTCCCATCGTGGTAGCATGGTTGTCGTATTAAGATAGCTAAAACGTATCGTCAGAGGGCCCTTCAGGCTTCGAGCATCGCTTCCGAAATTGCCATTCGATTTCGCTTTCACTGCCCGTTTGCGAACCACTCTCCATCCCCACTATGATCATCGCTCCCAGCGCCATCATCGCTACCCCGTGGGAAATGCGCTACTAGCCCCGTATCAATTTGTGCCGCCTCTCACAGTCTAAATCCATATTTCGCATACATCTCGCGTGTATGCCGATCCTCATCCGAGCTCTGCTGAAGTAAGTCCAAGAGCCATTGCCCTTTTCCATCACCTAGCTTCTTTTTCTTTTCTGCCCAACCCACCAGAGCGGGGTCCAGTCCAATCGATGGCCGATGGTACCATTGCCGCTGGCGCTAGCGCTAGGAGGTAGGTATTCGACGATTTTCTTTCGGCACCCGCTTTCGATGACTGCGAGTCTCAGATGTTCGGTGTTTGCGGCCTGAGCAACGCACCGGGATTGCCATCTACCGTCTTACTCCAAACTCTTTCAATCAGTTCAACAGCTTGATGATTGGTCTTCCGTGATCGCTTCCATCCATCCATCCTTTCTTGGCTATATTTCCGTGCCGCTCCAGATCGATCTTTGAAGCAGCCACCTTCATTCAAAGCGTAGAGGAAGTACAGTTTTATCTTCGGTCCACGGCCCGTGAAGCAGCTTGACCGGAACTTTGGCGTTGTCGTAGCTAGACCAGAGGAACTTCCAACTCCTGATAGATTTGGAATTGACACCTCTAATCAAAGACGACCAAGTCTTCGCTTTGGAATCGGTCCTCGTCATCCAGCAGGGTTTTGAGTACGGTATTTCCACTTATGGCATCAATGTCAATATACACCGTGGGTATGGATTCGTTTGGGCCCGAAATACAGAATCTAATGGGGGATCTGATGAGGGCTACGTCCTTGCCATCATGATTCGTGGGGTCATTTGGTATCTTTTTTCAGGCCTCGATGTCCAGACACTCGGGTACAAATTTACTGACCACCGACTCCTGTATCAGCGCCTCGCCAACCCATGGTATTTTGATCGTAGGGCGTGGTATCTCGATCATAGGGTAGGCTTGATCCACAGCGCGCAACCCTTCTGGCCAAAGAAAATTCTGGACTTGGAATTCTCGTAATAAACTCCCAGCGATGAATTTTTCGATGCAAAACTTCACGAAATCCCACCTCATCCAGCGGCATGCCAAGATCCTGGATTTAAGTGTTTCAATCGCTCTTTTCGTGTCTCTTGTAGAGCCAGCCCAGAGAATCTGCGATAATTTATCATAAAGCTCGTCTTGCCGTAAAGTTTTGATCGGTAAGACTTTCATCACGACCGTCATTCTTATGTGAGCCGACGAGCAGACGGCATGGAAACGTGAAGACGCTAATGGGAGGGAAATTGACATTGAGAGATTGGAGGAAGATGTGCTCGAGTATCTCCATTGGAAGACTTTCGAGACCCGACAATGTTGACTTGGTGGGCCGTATTTTCGCCATCTTAGAAGATATCATGCGTGATTTCTTGATGATTGAATGTAGAGGATGGAAAGATTGCGTGAAAGGAATGCAAGAAAGGTAACGTGATCAGGAAAAGCTAACTGGAGACTGCTAGACATCGGATAAACGCCGAGATGTAACGAATCTACTGACCCTAACCTCTATCATCGTAATCCACCACTATATCATAATTTAATATCAAAGTTTGATATATATTTTATAAAACTTATAAAATTATTTTCTTTATAAAATCGCTTTATAAAATTCTCTTTACGATATAAAAAACTTTAAATATAACGCATCTTTTTTCAATTTTTAATGCATTTTTTTTATTTTCGCTTCTTTAATTTTTGTAAAAATCTCTATATTAAATATTTTTTAATATAACATATACGTTTAAGTATTTTTTAAATTTTATTAAATTTTATTTATATTTAAACAACTTGTAAATATAGTAATTGAAAATAAAATACGATAAAAATAATTAAAATTTAAATTTGTTTTGATAATTCAATAATTATTTTTTAAAAGTTTATAATATATTTAAAATAAAATAAAATTGTGATCGTAAAGTTTATATATATTTAAATAATTTACGTTGCGTAATGAAACGAGATAGGACGAAATTTAAGATATTTAATTTTATCTCGCTTCGAAGCGAGATTTCAACGAGATAATATAAGATTGAAATAAATAAAAATTCGAAACAACGAAATATATCTCGTTATTTTAATAGTTTTTAAATAATTTTCATTAAATTTAATTTTGTGTACACAAAAATGCGTAATTAATAATTTATATTACGATTTTTAAATTAAAATTACGCCTCGAATTATTAATACTTAAATTAATAATTGAAAAAAAAATTATAACAATGTTTATAAAAATGTTTATAAAATCGTAATAAAATAATAACTTTAAATTAATATAATTAAAAATCGCAATAAAATAATAAAATTAATTTTAAAATCTCGACGTTAAAATGAAGCGAGATAAGGTTTTCTCAAAATTCGAAATTTAAATTCGAAACTTTATCTCGAAACTTTATATTAATTTCGTTTCGTTTCGTTTTTTCGTTAAATTATTTTATTTCGTTACGTAGCGTATAAAATATAAAACTTAAAATAATAATACGATTAATTTACTATTGAATAACTTTAAGCGAAAAAAAAAAACTAAATAAGTTTAAAATAATATACTTTCGTAATATACTTTATATTAAAAGCGTATTAGAAAAAATCCCGCGCTCGATTTATAAAATAAAAGTCAAGTTAAATTAAAAATTAATGAAAGAATTTAAAGTTTTTATACAAATTTATCGAATTTATTAAATTTAAAAATACTTATAAAAATTGCTTTCTAAAATTTAATAAAATATATTCGTATATAAAACGCGATATTTTTGTTTTTTTTCAAAGTTTTTAACGTAGTATTTAATTATTTATAATTATTAAACGAAATTATTTATAATAAAAATATAATAATTTTTATAAAAATAAAAAAAGCGTATCGATTATAAAGCGCGATATTTTCGAATTTTTTTAATTTATAATTTAATAATAAACGTCGTATTGTTATAATTATATCGCGTTAAATTTTCGAAGTTTAATTAATTTCGAAAAGATTAATTACTGCGAAATATGTTCGTTAATTTTCGAAAGTTCGAACTCGATTACGAGTCGAAAACTATTATTTTTTAAGAGTAAAGTTTCATAATTTTATTAAATATCGTTGTTATTAAAAGAGATACGATTTCGCTTTAAATTATCTTTAAAATATTTATTCGAATGAAATTAAATAATTTATTCGATAATTAAACGCGCATATTATAAAACTTTTAATAAAATTATAAATTCGATACTTTAAAAAATTCGAGTAAAATCAAATTAATTCGATATATTTAAACTTAAAAAGTTTCGAAATAATATATCAAATATCGTTTATATTTTATAAAAACTTTTAAAATAAAAAAATTCGAAAAAAAGATTCGAATAAACGCGACGTATTACGTTAAAAATCGCTTTTAAAAATTTATTAATTAAAGAATAAATTTCTTTAAATTAAATTTTTTTAAAGTCACGAAAACGTGATTTTAAAAAAGAAAACAATTAATTAAGCGAGATAATTTATAACGAAAATATAATAATTTATATAAAAATAAATTAAACGTATTAATTATAAAGCGCGATACTCTCGATTTTTTTAATTTTAAAATTTAATGATAGTCGTCGTATTTTTATAATAATGTTATTTTTTTATTATATATATAAATAATTATATCGATTTTAATCACTTTATTAATTTCTCTTATATTATTTTATAACAAACTATTTATTAAAATAATATACTTACGCGTAAATATGTTTTTATTTAATAAATATTGTTTTTATTATAATATATTAAAATTTGATAAGATAAAATTAAAGCGATTTTAATATTATCAATATTTCGCTTCGCTATATATTCAAATTTATATATATAAAATAATTATATTAAAATCTTAAATTGCTTATATTAATTTAGTAATAATTTCGTTTTTCAATTTTTTAATTTGTTAAATAAATTTATTTTCAAAATATAAAACTTTATAGTTTTTAAAATTATTAAAAACTAAATTTAAAATTAAAATAATATACATACATATTTAATATAAATAAAAATTTATTTATAAAAATAAATATAAAATAAAAATTTCGTATAAATATACGAGTTTTTTAATAAAACACTTTAAAATTAATCGAGTCTCGTATAAAAAATAAATAAAAATAAAAATAATAAAGTAATAAAAACTATTATTTAAAAAATAAATTTAAATTATATTTAATTATATTTAATGAATAATCGCAAATAATATAAATACTTTTAATAATAAAAAATATAAAAAAGTATTAATATATAAATAAGTTTATATATTAAATATTAAAGACAATTTCGTTTTATTATATTATATATATATATATATATATTAATTATATATTTAATTAAAAAATCATTTTTTAATATAATTTATATATTGAAGTGTTTTGTTTATATATAATTATTTTGTTAATAATATTCTCATTTATTATAATTATATATACTTTTTAAAATTTTTCAATAATTTATTAAAATATTAATTTCTATCGCTAAAGTCAAAAACAAAATTCGAGAATATCTGCGCTTAGTATCAATAAAGACCTTTACAAGAGTTTATATTTTTACAGTTGAATAAATTCTAGTTTTATATAGAAATAATTTTTCTTTCGAGTTTCTTTTGGTGAGAAAGGATTTAACAGTGATTGCAAAAGGACTAATTTAACCTTTTATCGGATCTTGATGAGATCTCCATCCTTGATGGAAGTCAAAGCTGAATCATCACATCCCGCGCGGGAGGCTTTGTTTGGTTCGCTTTGAGTACGAAAGGTATTGCGACAGTATACTGCCCCGAAACGACTTGGGTGATTTCGCTTGTCAATTTCATTTGAGGCGGGTCATTCACCGCCATGCAAGAGCATTCCACGCGAGCTTACAGAATTCAGCCAAAACACTAAGTTAGACTTGACCTTCTGACCCTGTCATGGCATCCCAGACTTTGTATCTCCACCAGTCTCCTCTGCGAGATCGTAACAATCATGCCAACCGGCATGGCGAGCTCAATGTAGTTGAGATGGACCAGTGGGTCAACAATACCGAAGAAACCCATCCACCCTCAGTACACGAAGTTTCCCTTCCACCCGCAGATGGGGGAAAGGATGCCTGGCTATTCTTAGCTGGCTGCTTTGTCATGGAGATGTTGCTGTGGGGTTAGCTTTTATGTTCTCCCGTCCTTCTGCAGCTCTTTGCCTAAGTGCGCTCCTGACTTTCGCTATCAGGCTTTCCTTTCTCGTTTGGTTCGTTTCTGTTTAAGGAAGTCTCTTTATTCCCGCCTTAATTTCGAAAACAGGAATCTTCCAAGTTTACTACAAGAACCATGAACCATTTTCAACGTCCTCATCTGGAATTCCTATCATTGGTACGACTGCCACCGTATGTAAGCCTCCTTTCTATTCTACGAATGGTTCTCTGACTTTGTCAAGGGGGTCATGTATCTTGGTTCACCAGTCATCTTCGTCGTGCTTAAGAAATGGGCTAAGCTTAGGAAATGGAGCAATGTAATTGGGCTTCTGATCATGGTCTCAGCGTTGTTACTATCGTCCTTTGCTTACAAGGTCTGGCACTTGATCATTGCTCAGGGACTTCTATACGGTGTTGGGGGCGCGATGTCATATTGTCCATGTATTCTGTACATGGATGAATGGTTCGTACAGAAGACAGGACTGGCCTTCGGGATAATGTGGGTGAGTCAATGCATTCACAACAGTCAGGGAAACAATTGATGATGTATCTCTTTAAATAGGCGGGGACTGGGCTTGGTGGTCTGATCATTCCGTTCATTATGAACTGGAGTCTGGAGAACTACGGATATCGAGCAGTACTGCGGGCTTGGTCTGTAGTTTTGGTACGTATAAATCCTTACGTGTCACTCCCATCCCTGTCAAGATTCCCGCTCCGTTCAGATGTCCTCATAGTTTCACGCAGCTTATGGGAACGTGAACAGGTTGTCCTTTTGGGGCCATTAGTATACTACCTCAAACCACGGATACCCACTAGTCGCCATTCCACGTCTCGAAATGTGAGCTTCGGCTTTCTTTCTCTCCGAGCTTTTTGGATGTACCAGATTCCAAATGTCATTCAGGGTCTGGGATACTTTATCCCAAATCTCTATCTACCGTGTAAGACTTTCTCAGAGCTGCCTATCCGCAGAGTTGCTACTGACGCGGTGGAAAAGCGTACGCGAGCATGATTGGCCTTTCCTCGATTGCAGGACCCCTTACAGTCGCACTTTTCAACGGAATGCTCGTTCTCGGAACTATTGTTCTCGGTGCACAGATAGATAAGATACATGTCACAATGGTCATGCTCATCTCAGCTCTCGGGGCTGCACTATCGGTCCTGGTCGTTTGGGGGTGTTCGACTTCTCTGCCTGCCCTCTGTGCATTCAGCATGATCTACGGCTTCTTCGCTGGGGCCTTCTCAACTTGCTGGACTGGAATCGTCAAAGAGATTCAGGCTAGAGATATACACGCAGACACAGGCCTGGTATTTGGCGTGTTCCTCGCGGGGCGAGGAGTTGGAAATCTGGCTAGTGGCCCATTGAGCGAAGCCTTGCTTGCTGGTAGGCCTTGGTACAAAAACGTCGCGCTAGGGTACGGGACTGGTTATGGCGAATTGATTGCGTTTGTTGGCGCGACTGCACTACTGAGTGGGATGAGTAGGGCTGGGAGACGGGCCGGCTGGGTGTAGAGATGTTGTCCCCTCGACAGCTTGCCACAACCAAATAAAATGGTGAGACAATTCAAGACACCCCATGGTCCGGACTAGTAGCCTAGGGACCTAGACTAGGTAAATATGAAGCTGTAGAAACAGTCTGCTGGTCGTCTTGATACTAGACTAGTCTACGACAGTGGAGTGGTCCAGACTCATACTTTAGACGACATCAAAACGAGCGATTTTTCTAACGAAGCTTAGCGCCCGTTCTGTCAATGAGAATGTGATGTCCGGCGGTGAGACCGTAGAGTTGTAATATCAGTATGTTGTACCTCGTGATCTGACACATAAGACCGTGGCGGAAATGCAATTAAAAAAAAAAAAGCGAGAACTCCGGGGCAAATTACTAAGTCATCCTCCGTCTTACACGTTCATTTCCCTGCATTCACAGGCACCTAGCTGCATCTACATATTAGTCCAGGGTAAGATCCTGATTCATATCTCTGTAGGGTATCAATGAGTCAGATGAGGTACAAATTTGTAAAGAATCGCTTCATTGGAGCATGAATTAGGTAATTTGCGCTATTGGAACAGGCTACGCAGGGGAATAACTAGTAGCCGATAGGATAGTAGATGATCGTGTCTAAAAAACATAAGAAGAAAATATGAAAATGGTTATATTTTAGATTTTAGATTTCAAAGGGACTTCAAAACAAGTCTTATGTTTTTGTCAGATTCGAAGACATTTCACACCAAATTTCGGTCAACTCAGGGTGTTACCCCCCGGCGTCACTTGCCAGACCCACATAATCCATGTGACTGCATTAATACTCCGCATAAGCGACATAAACGAGTCTATTACATAACGGGTGGGTCCAATTAACGGATCGCTCCGTACGAACCCGGGACTTAGCAACTTGCGCTTCCCCACATATCGCGCGGATTTCGGACCTGGCGAAAAGAAGCAGATCGAAACTAAACTCCCTCCAGACATTTGATCAGACCTGCAGAAATCAGGCGCAGGATTGTGTGGCTGCCTGTGATGATACGTATGGGGAAAGAGGGAAGACGGCCTCCCACTTCAATGCTAGCCAGTCAGAGGCTAAGTTCCGAGGTCGTGCTTTGTTCTCTCAACATACAAGGAATCAATTGTCGAAGTGGGACGAGTAATCTTTGAATGTTTGATCCATACTCCAGAGCAAGCACGTGTGAAGGGGTGAGGTGGAGCCATTACTCGGTGCATGGTTCCTTGATGGCGTGATCTAGGCAAATGCAATAAAACGAATAGCTGAGCCCTTCGAGACACGTGAGGAATTCAATGGGAGGAAGTAGTATCCGCATGTTTGATCGGTTCAGGTCTCCTCGGGCAACTGTAATTTTCCCCTCAAAAATGGATTCGGCAAATCATAAATTTGTTCGTGGGCCCACTTCTCGAAACTTTTACATAATGAATGAAAAAGACTGTTGCAGGCTTTTCTCTGAGAAGTGCTTAGAACCGCAATTGACAGCTTGATTGAATCCATCTCCACTAAGAGTCTCTCGTCTACCTACTACTCGGCCCCACTCAAGACGGGGCCCGCGAGAGTATCAGAAATTTTATTCACCAAACGATAGATCTTCCCCACTCCCGCCATAGATGGACCACTGATGCATAGAAAATCTCACTCTGACTGATGCGTTCAGTCATGTATTGCCAAACCGCGTTGACGACTCTCTCGCTATTGGACTATGAGTGCATGGAAAATCTTACTCTGACTGATGCGCTGAGTGATGTAATGCCAAACCGCGCCGACGAATCCACGATGATTGGGACAGTCACACCGCCCAGGAGAAAAACTCCTGAGGGTCAAGAATTGCAATGACTGTGCAGGGCAAGACAGGGTTACACGCCTTGGCTGCGGTAGATTGAGTCTCATACATGAAGAAGTATGAACTTTAATGGGGGTTGGACTGCGCCTGCAGGTTGCCAGGTACGGGACCTGAGTAATCCAGAAGTGGGCAACTCTCAAGCCAAATGGCTGGATCGCTCGACATTCCCGCCAAGAAAGATTAACATGGAGGGAGGACAGCGAAATCAGTTATTAGAATCCCTCTCGCGCTGGGTGACTCCTACCAACATCCAGCAACCTGGTTAAGCTGAGACATTCAAAGTGAAGTTGATACTTCGAAAGAAACTCTAGAATCAACGTATTGGAAGACAATTTTCTAGGAGTACACTCATGGCCAGATGGATGAACAGCTCGTTAACTCCTCCGTCCTTGGTTGCCATGTTGCACCACAAGATACCCCAATGTCGCTTCAAACTTCAGATACCATGTCATGTTAGACCAAAGAGCATTACCACCGCGGCACAAGCCCAACACGCGGTAAAAGCCTTTCTCAAAAACACTGAGGTCAAACGTTCTACTAATCTAAAGCGTAGTTGCTCTCGAAGAATCTCTTGAACACAGATCCCATAATGTACCGCATAGTTGAAAAGGTGGGTTCTCCCTGCAGACAGAAAAATTGTAGCCTTATTGAGATGAAATACAGGAAAAGGCACGACAGAAGCGGTTTATTAATCTCGTACCTTCAGAAAACTTCACCTCAGAAGCAGTCCTTGAAGTACTGGGAAGTATCATGCAAGGTATAACAAAACATTTCTTCCGCTCTCCATAGTCTCGGCGGATCCAAGTACCTAGTACGTTGACATCGGCTCAAGGAGGAAACTCAGAAGGATATCCTGGAGCCCGATATTACAGTGGCAATGAATTCATCGACCAAGCAGAACGGTTATGCCAGCAAAGAGCACTGCAGACATTTGGACTAAAAGAACAAGAGTGGGGGGTGAACGTCCAAGGTGCTGCCTTACCTATTCCCAAGATGATCGGACCCTGCTGAGTCCCTGTAGCGTTGTCAGGTACTCCCGCGAACCTTGCTGCGTATTCCGCTATTTTGAATACCCATGATCGCATTATGGGCCTTGACCTCCCTCATGGTGGCCATCTCTCGCATGGATATCAAAGCCCTACTAAAAAGATATCAGCAACTTCCAAGTACTTTGAGTCTCTTCCTTACCGGCTGGACGAGTCAACCGGACTCATCGACTACGATCGCTTGGAGACTCTCGCTTCACAGTATCGTCCAAAGATACTGATCGCTGGCGCTTCTGCCTATTCACGATTGATTGATTACGCTCGCATGAGAAGAGTCGCCGATTCTGTGGGAGCACATCTCCTCACAGACATGGCTCACATAGCTGGTCTTGTCGCTGCAGATGCCATACCTTCACCGTTCAAAGACTCCGATATTGTCACTACCACAACGCACAAGTCCTTACGGGGACCCCGTGGTGCTATGATTTTCTTCCGAAAAGGTACACGGCGCATAGACAAGAATGGTGAGAAAGAAGAATATGATCTGGAAGACCGAATCAATTCTTCTGTGTTTCCAGGACACCACGGCGGTCCGCACAACCATACCATCTCGTCATTGGGGGTCGCCCTACTCCAGGCGCAGTCTGCAGAGTTCAAGGCATATGCGAACGATGTCCTCAAGAACGCGCGAGTACTCGCCGAGAGGCTCATGAAGCCGCAGCGGGATGGGGGATATGGATACAATATTGTGTCGGGGGGAACAGATAATCATATTGTGTTACTGGACCTGCGTGATCGCGGGATCAATGGCGCCCGTGTACAGCGTGTGCTGGAAATAGTCGGCGTAGCTGCAAATAAGAACACAGTACCAGGCGATCGGTCCGCCATGAACCCCGGTGGTTTAAGAATGGGCTCGCCTGCGATGACAAGCCGTGGCTTCCAAGCCGAGGAGTTTGATCGTGTCGCAGGCGTCATCGATCATGCCATTAGGATCACCCAACACATCAATCCAGACCTCCGTGAGCGCGCTGGGGCAGCCGGATATGGGAATCCTGGAAGTTCCAGGGCATTCACCGACTTTCTGGGTGATGGCACAGAGTATCCCGAGATCATGAGCTTGAAATCCGAGGTTGAGGATTGGGTGGGATCATACAAAGTGCCTTGGGAATAGAAGCAGGTAGCGGATATTCTAAAGAAAGTACAGCGCGTTGTACACTTTCCTTGCTTAAGTATATGAATGTAGGGTTGCAGGCGATGCTTTACCGAATTATTTTCGTAGTAGAACAGACAATGAATTGAAGAAAAGGAGTTGTCTACCAATTTGATAAGATATACATAGAGTCAAAACACGGCTTATACCAATGGTCATCAGGGTTTCACTTGTACATGTTGAGGGGGCAGAGTTTGTTGCTTTTCCGAGTTGCTCTGCGACTGATCCGATGGGAGAGTCGTTGTAATCTTAGCGATACTTGGGCTTGGACTGGGTAAATTGCAGTGTACGGGGCATTTGTGTGGAGCTTTGGCGTTTGGAATATTTCATCGTATATTTGCAGTTTCCCCCTTTTGGGCCCCTGGCCCTGGGGATGTGGGAGGAGACTCAATCTTTCATGCATGTGTATATTAATGCCACAAGTTGCACAGTCGTAGGATAAATCCCACCGCAAACTTTCGACTCCAATAATACCACTTCCACAAACGGCGCCGCACGAGAAGCCCAAAACCCTGCACAAGGTAAGAACTTAATCTATTTGCAAAGCGTAGAAGGCGGAGTATTGACAGAATATGAAAACCTAATTTTAATGGAAAGGACACTTATACATCAATACTTTGATATCCTGCAGCAGCACTTCCAAACTCAAGTCGTTGGTTGTGCACTCATCTACAAAACATCTTCCAACCTTTCACACTATGCAGCCTGTTTCATTCCCCCCCGGCAAGCATCTTGAAATGAATGGCAAAGCGCTGGTTTTCAATTTCCACCCAACCATAGCACCAGGACCTCAAAGGCGGGTTGAAAATAAGATTTCGGATTCGATATCGACCACAGTAGCAACATGATCAGTTGTGCGCCCGGCCTATGATAACCAGCCCTGCCGCGGAGAATTTTGTTGGTTGAATAATGCATGTCGTGGGTGGATACGCGGAGTAAATATATGCATAGTTGTGATTCGGTAGGGAATGTACTTCCCCCCCCTAATAACCGTATCATCCCCCTCACAAACACAGTTTTCATGACACCTCCCCATCACCTCTACCTCCTCCTCCTCACAAATCCCACCACCACCATCATCAATCATCTACACCCTCCACCAACTCCCAGAAATAGCACCCACAATCCCCACACATACATAAACACCATCGCCCTAACATCCCACACGCACCTCTCAGCCACACCAGTGAGTGCTCCTCGACCGACCGACCGAGACCGAGCGCATCACCGATAATACAAACAGTCAAGTCAAGACGGGAGAGGGAAGGATAATCTGGATACAGCACTGGCCCAGAGCTTTAGCTATGATAGACTCTGAATACAGAGTCTCGATATGAGCGTGCGCGAGCGAGATGGACTTTTCATGTCAGCTATATTAGGACGGACAGCGGCGGTTTCGGGGACAGTTGCTGCTTTGCAGCCTGACGCTATTGATATAGATCTACCGAACGAACGAACGAACGAACGTGATGATGATTGCAGCAACATGCTTTAGAAAGAAGAGTTTAAAAAAATTCAGAGAAACGCAAGAGGGTCCGAGCACGAGAGTGGGTTGTTTTCAATGCAGCATCGATGTCGTCGCTGGACGCGAGCAGCGAGGCGCGGGATTTCGGACGGGAGTTGTTGGTTGATAATGAATGAGGTGGAGGTTTTTGGGCGGGGGAGGGAGTGAATGAATGGGCTTGTGAGTCGATATGATGACGGGTTAGAGTGTTTTGGGATAAGGGTGTGATTGGCAGGGGATAGGTTTTCAGCAAGCATGACAGGCGCAAGGGATGATGAGTGAATAGAGGAATAGTAGTGACAAGAGATAGCATGGTGGAACTGTGGGTGAAGCGCGATCGTATTCTCGGTAGTAAAGACGTGTGTCTTCAAGATGGTTTTGGCAGATGAGGCTTGCGAAGCGCCATTTTCCCTACAATTTTGCGGGGGTAAAGGTTGCGATGCTATAAATGAATGACTAGTCTTGATCAAATGAGCAACGGTCTCGCTCTTGTATACTCGCGACGAAAGACTTAGACCGAGGCACACCTACGAAGAAACAAACCTTCTGCTGTTCGTCACCGAACAGAGACCTTCGAAGACACTGGATCCAAGATGACCTCAAGCTTTCAACTCAATCTGCACAGCTTCTGCCGCTTCCGTCTTCAGCTTTTCCACAGCAATCACAGTATCCAAGCGCTCGGCCTGACTCAGCGTCTCGACCTTCTCCTTCTCGGCTCCCGCCCTGACTTCCAACCTCGTGTCCGGCTTCATCAAGCCCAGGACGACTTTCATAATCGCCGTCTCCTTGTCAATATCATCCGGCTCGGGCAGCAGCCAATCGATTTTTTTAAGCTTATCTTCGTACTCCTTGAGGTTGAAGCGTCTCAGAAAATTGATGACAGCCTGGTGCGCGCTGTCGAGCGCGCCGACGATCCAGCCGTGGTGCGCGCTCACAGCTTCTCCGACGAAATGGAAGCGGCTGTCCGCAGTAGGACATGAAAGAGCGCAGTACAGATTTGAGAATTGGCCGGGGCCGAATTTGCCGTATGCCCCGGAAGAGAACTCGTGGTTGTGCCAATCGAAAGCATGATGCTTGATGTATGATTTACTGAGCTTTTCGTAAAGAGAGTCAAACGTCGAGGCCGGATCTTGTTTTTTCGCGTGCTCGAGGTGCAGCCAGGTAAGATTGTTCAAGAGCATTTCCTTCAGCTCAGTCTCCTTCTCCCAGTCGCCCTTCATCAGAGAGCCAATTCTTGCAGCATCTTGAGACCATGAGTAGGAACATAAGAGCACAGCTTCCTTATCGGTCGGATCATCTAAGTTGTAAGAAGGGTACACGCAAGTGCGAAGTGGCATGTCTGTCTTGCCCAAACCTCCTTCAATGCCCAGGTCAATCCACCAAGCGTGATCAAACTTCATCCCCACCTTCGAAGCGGTGTCATAGTGGAGTGACCGCAAAGCATCTTTCTGTTCGTACAATAATTCCAGCTCGGTCAAATCCATCCGCTGGAGGCAGGCAAGGGTTGGGGTTGCAAAAACCGTCATATAGCTCCTTATTTCTACTTCTCCGTTGACTTTGACACGCATTGGGGCCGGTCCAGGATCGTTCCGATCATATGCAATCTTGGACACGCGTTTGCCAAGGCCGTCTTTTACCAGAGGGGTTTTCAGACTAGCGTTCATGGCCTCTGGGACAAGCTGCGTGCCACCGTCGATACACCACCAGTCAACTTTGGCTTCTTTGTCAATGTAGCTAGAATAGTAGTCGAAGTCCATGGAGTCGATGACGCCCTCGGAGAAGCTCTGGTCGTATAATCCACTCCCACTGTGAGATGCCTGCATTAGTATCCCGTACCAGGGCGAAGTGGGGTCAGACTTACTCGGTTAGTGTCTCGAGCCATTGAATTGAATAGTAATCGTCTCTGCCAGATCATGTAAGCGGTCTAGCGTCAGGGATCCGAATAGGCACACTGGACATACAATGGCGTGATGCCGTGGGACATCATGAAACCCCGAACAGAGAATTGATCATACTTCATCAAGGCCTGAAAGCCCTTCGTCCAATTCTTGCGCAGCCTTGACTTGAATGGTTCGAAAGCTTCCGTTACATATTTGTCCGGTGTATCGACAAGTCTATGTAAGACTTAGCAAAAATTCTTTCCACCTCTCATCGACTCACTCCTTCATGATTCGGCCACCAAAAGACTCTGAGACCTGGAAATCATCGGCGCCTTCCTTGTACCCAATAACAGTTCTGTCGTTGTATCTGGAAGGCTGGTTGTTTTCTTCTTGCTTACCCCTTGGACTCGTGAGCCAGTATGGAATCAGCGGGACCTGCTTCTGGCCAAGGTGCTTGAAGAGCTTGAACGTCCTGGCCTCGTTGCTTAGCAGAGAATTCACGGCTGAATGGGGGCCATGTTTATCGACCCACTTTTTCATGATTGGAATGTCAGGGAAGCGCATCGCACCAACCTTGCCTACCGGTCAGCCAACAACTCCTGTGCGCTAGTGTTTGTGCGAACGTTACATCGTAGTAGTCATGCTTGGTGTCGGAGAAATGGTGGGTATAGACCCGGCCTCCAATCCGGTCAGAGCCTTCAAGAATCTCGTACGAGAGGTTGGGTATCTCAAGAGCATCCAGAATCATGGCAACGTACAGTCCTTGACCATATCAGCCATAAAAATCATTCTCGCATTGATTAATATGTACCAGCCATGCCAGCTCCAATGATGCAAACCTTGGAGCCTGGATCTAACTTGGTGACTTCCTTCTCCGGATCGCGAAAGTCGCTTGCCGGGGACGACGAAGAAGCATGGCGCAAAGCGAAGAGAAGGGCCTGGTTGCTTTGTAGCCCTTCGAGCTTCAACAGGTGGTAGATCTTTGCGAGATACTCATATTCTTCTGAAATCTTCATGGAAGCAAGGCGCCGTGTGAAGCAAGACTTCCAGGACTCAGTGATGGGTGGGTTGGTGTTTTCGACCTTGGAATTCATGACGTGACCGCTCATTTCGACGAGGTTTACAGACTGCTTAGGGCTCAAAGTAGGAGGATGTGGAATGATCAAGGCTGACTTCAGGTCCACATGCGAATTTTGACAAGATTCCTGCGGGTTTGTGAGGATACCCTTTATATTGGTCTCTTCGCTTCGGAACGAGTCTGATCGCCATTAAAGGCGTCATTACTAGAGGGCAGCCTTTGACTGGCATGGCTGGATGAGTGGCTGGGTGGAAAGTACATTCGATAAGCGAGAGAGTAACCTTGGAAGAAAAACGCGCGATAGAATGCCAAACGCGTCCCAATGTTGCATTGTGGCTAGTCGTCTGCTAAAGTGGCTGGCTGAAGCTGCAAGTCGACTTACCCTTTTCTCATCGCGCTGGCAGAACCCCGCACATATTCGACGCGTCGCCAAGTCATCACCACCTTCTCTATGAGACTTCTCGATGCCGCACGGACAACCTTACACCCAAACGAGGGGTGGCTTGTGGAGGCCAGCTGAGAAAAGTTCCAATCACAAGTGGCAATGGGATCTCCAATTTGGTTCTCAAAATATAGCGTCGTATTCAAAGACCTAGCGAATGCTTGGCATCCAAATTTTATTCACCACACCTAGAGATGTGCGATGACTGACATTTGACGTCTATGACAGTAATTAGACTCAGTAAGTCAGACCTTTTGTGGGAGTTGGCGGAACAGTCGAAATTTGATGGCCTCCCACAGGGGTCTGAGTAGGAAACCGTGCCAAGCCTCGTTTTTTGATGACATTAACCAATATGAAAATATTTCGAGGTTGTTCCGACGCCAAGCGACCCCGAAATTACATACCCCGAGACTACCCCGAAGCGAGCTCAAAAGAATTTCAAATATTTAATATTTCAACGTATTATTACGCAATAACCGAATTGTCAAAATAAATAAAATTTGAAAATTATATTTATTATATAAAAAATAAAAATATATCGAAATCTTGAAATTCGTATTTCGAAAATACGTTATATAATTAAACTTTTAATTTTTTTTATAAATTTAAAAATTATAACTTTTGAAATAATAATATATTTATAATTGAATAACTTTTTATATATATATTAAACTATTAATTATTATTTTGTAAGTTTATATAATATATTTTATAATAAAAGTATTTATATAAAAATAATTAAAAGTAAAAAATAATATAAAATTTATATTATATCTTTCACAAAATTAATCAGCTTAAATTTTATCAAAATCTGATATAATATATTTTAAATTATAATAAATCGATATATATATATTTTGAAATATTAAAGACGAAGATTATTAAAGAAAAAAAAGATGACTTTACGTTATTTTAATATTTTATTTTGAAAATTTCACATTAATTAAATAATTAAACTTATAACAAATCGAAAAAAGAATTAAATTTAATAACATTTTATTAATAAGTTTTATATATAATTTTCATTTATTAAATATTACGATATTAAGTTATATTTAAAAGAAGCGAAGATATTTAAATAACGATTAATTTAACATAAAATTCTGATATAAAACAACGATTATAATACGCTTTACGATGTTTTTTATTTAGATTTTACAAAAGAAATATGTCGTAATTTAATTCGAAAAAAAAGAATTTTTCGTTATATTATTAATTTATTATTAATTTCTTTAAAATTTGAATTGCTAAGTTTAAATAATAATAATTTAACGATTATAAGTAAATTAAGATATTATAAATAACGTAATTTATTTATTATTATATATAAAGTGCAATATTAACGTAATTTATATAAAATTAAAATTAAAATTAAACTTCGCACGTATTTATCTTTTATTAATATTATATTTTATATATTTATTTATTTACATTTTATATATTATATAATTAATTAATATTTTTTTTATAATTATATTTCGTTTTATTTTAAATAACTTTAAATCGAAAAATGTAATTATTAAAAAGATTTTTTATTAAATTATTAATATAAATTTTAAAAATTCTCGTAAAGTTAATAAATATTATCGAAAAAAAAAACTTTTAATATTTTAAAGTTATAAACTTATTTTACAAATATAAATTATATTGTGATAATAAATTTTTAATTAAAGTTGCTATCGATTCGCAATAGTTTTTTTAAATATAATAATAATAATGTTTTAAATTAAAATTGTTTATTAAAAGTGTATTAAATAATAGTTTAAATAAATAACTTATTTTCAATTATTACGATAGTTTATATTTTAAAAATCATCTTTATTATTTTGATAATAAATACGTTTTTTTTTTAAATAATTAAGTAATTATATTTTAAATAATTATTATAATATCGTGTATATTAAAATTAACTTATAATTTAAAATCTTACGATAATAAAAATTTTAAGCGAATAAATCGAATAATATTAAAAAAAAAAAATTATAATTTTTTAACTCACATATTATCGAGATATAATATTAATAAAAAATGTTTTAATATTAATTTCGAAATTAACGACTTTAAAATCATAAATGTAAATATATAATTAATATATAAATATCGTTAAATGTAAATTATCATCGATAAGAGATTCGAAAAAATGAAATTTTTAATTATAAATACAATACGTATATTATTATAAAACTTTTTTAAATTAAAATTTAAGCAACTTCGTAACTTTGTTATATATTTTATATATTTTATAATTTATACAAAATTTAATTATTTATAAAAATTATTATTGTAATAAAAAGACGTTATTAAAAAAGCTTAATTAATAATTAAATTCTTTAAATTATTTTATAAAAAATATATCGTATTTCGAAAATTATAAATTTTAAAGAAAAATAAAAATAAGTAAATTATTTTAATTATTTATTATATTACTCGATAATATACTTAAATAAAAATGTTATATTTTTTATATAAAAGGTAGCAGTTATTAAAAACGTATTTTTAATAAATAAATTCTTAAATCGAAAAAAAGAATAACAAAAAAAATAAGAATTATTTTATAAATATTTTTTATATTCACGAAACTTTTAATTTTATAAAATATAATAATTATATTTCGTTCACATTTATTTATAAAATTTCATAATTTTTTAAAAGTTAATAATTATTTATTATATCGAATTATTAATATTTAAAATATTAATTAAATAGTTTTTTATAAAACTTATTATAAAATATAATACGAAATATTATTAATTATTATATATTATTAAAGTTATATAAAACGATCGATTTTTGAAATATATAATTCTATTATATTTAATTATAATTTTTTTAATTTGAAAAATTATAATGTTATATTAATAAATTTGTTAAAATTAATATTAATTTATATTATATAAATATATTAAATAAGATAATTAAGTGAAAAGAAAGTGTATATATGTATAAAAACTTTTAAATAAATGAAAATATCTTTATTAACACACGTTAAATTCAATTAAATCATGTTAAAAAAAATGTAATATTTAAAGAAATTAACTTTATCAAAAATATAAAATACGCTCGTAATAATATAAATTATTTTATTTTATTTTAAAATATCATAATTATATTTTATGTTATATTCAATTAATTAATTAATCTTTTAAAATAAATATTAAATAACTTAATTTCAAGAAAGCGTATATAATTTATTTAAAATTTAATTTTTATTAAAACTCGAATTAATTTTCGATAAATTAATTTAAATCGTTTATTATTTATTTATATTGATAAGCGAATGTTAAATAAATTAAATAATTATATAAAAAAGAAATTATTTTATACGCATAATATTGTAATTTCGAACGAAAACTTAATTGTTTTAAAAAATTGATATTTTAAAATAAATGTGATAATAAGTTTATTAATACGAAAAATAAAGAAAATTATAATTAAAATATAATAAAAGATTTTAATAAAATAAGTCATTATAGAAATTATTTAATTATATTTTTGATTGGTTTTTATTATATTTAAATTTCAATGCAAATTGCGTCTTCCATCGTTGCAAGTAAATTGCAATCTCTATGCGATTAGCGTGCAATGCATGCAACTTGCAAAAAGGGCCTTAAAGCAGACATCCCTCTAACCTGACAAATGACAGCGCTAGCCTAAATAGGTCAAGGAACTTTCCAAGGAAATTCACTAGTCGCAGCTTAGTTTCCTCGTATATCGTGCTCATGAATGTCACCGAAACAAGTGACTATGCATGAATGTGATATGAATGTGATTGGGCCGTCCCAATGCCAGGCTCAGCCGCACAATAGAGGCCTGAACAGGCATATTGTCGTGGCCCAGCGCTAGGAAAAACTCCTATATCTATACGACAGAACCTGAAGTATGTATAAATGGATGATCTATGTACGGTGTGGGTGGGTGGGACAAAGAAATCTACATATGACTCTGAAAGAGAAAGATATTCAAATGAAGATGAAGGAAAGAATGTGGGCAATAGGTCTATATAAGGCAAACGGCCATGGGCCTGGGCCTACCCATGGAATAGCGGCAATTGCCATGATCAATTGCCATGATAGATCATGATGATGCTGAAGAATATTGGCACAACGTAACGATAAGTAGGGTGGAAGCGGGGTGGACCCTGGCTTAATACGTGTCTTCTTCCTCAAAGTCAATACAAGGAAATACCGGTGCGTACGCAACGTTCTTCAACCCATAATCCCAACCATTGCAATCCCGTTAAATCTCCTACAACGTACGTCGTTTTAACCTACCGCCAGCCCAAAACGATGTCATCATTTCACCCCTTCCGGCGTCTTCCCCTCGAGATCCGCGACGAAATCTACTCCTTCGCCTTGACCCCCGACAACAACCTCTCCCTCTTCTTTACATCGCGCCAGATCCGCCACGAAGCCCTGCAACATCTCCACAGAAATGCCACCTACGCCATGACTCTCCGCTACGCCGACTCATCAAAGGGGGTCCGAGGGGTCATAAATTTGCATCTGCACATATCACTGCTTGAAACGGCTCCACTCCGTCTGCGGGACGTCGAGGAAATCTTCCTCAGCAACGGACTTCATGGATATGTGGACTGTAATCCGGATGTGGTGGGCCTGGGTGGTCGCGGGTCTAGGGCGGCTAAATCGGCTTCTGTGGACGTGGAGGATTTGAAGGAGTTTCAGCATTTTTGGAACCTGGTCTGGCATCTTGTGGACGGAAGCGGCTCCATAGTCATGCCGTATGTCCCCTGGTCCGTCTAGGCGTATTTCATTCTCGAGCTCGAGTTCCCTCATCCCGCAGCAAAACTCCCGGATAAGACGTCTTCAATCAGACGCTCTGTGGCGGGCGTGCGGAAGGAGGTTTGTATTTAACACAGCACCGTGGATAGAAATGTGCGCGGAATGGAGTATTCCAAGTCAGTGCGAGAACCACGTCAGGCTTTCTGGCTTGTATTTAAGCAATCCCTCGTGACATGACACAAGCAACAAGTAGAGAGCATTGAAAGATATTGCAGGGTACATGGACAAAAGGCCAACATGAATACACCAATCAGATAAAGCCTTGCCCCTAAAGATGGGTCGTTTCTTCTAGCAAAAAGCGCTATGTTCATCCTCTTCACCAAAGGAAGTCCAACAGCCATGAGATCTCTTGTGGTAGTGTATGAACATGAAAGTACAAACGATTCAATAATTGCAATCTGACGGATAGCAGAGACTACTTCTTGACGCCGTAGTCTTGCCAATACTTACCCTCAAACTCATCCCAGCCTCTTGTCCGTCCTCCGATGCCTGATCAATCAACTGGAAAATGGCGTGCAGGGGAAATGTTGTCGTTAGACAGGATTGCTAGTTCCTTGCGCATTTACAGTATCAATGGAAGTACACGAAAGCCACTAGCTTCCCTGCTCGACGACCGTTACACCCAAGCAAAGGCGCTGTAGAAAGTGACCAAACCACAACCTTGCGATTAGATAAAAAGAACAGACCTGAAATCAGATCTCACAAATTGCGCCGGGTGTGCGTAGAAACAAAGTGTTTCTAAGCGAAACGAGCACTGATCGAATTGCTCAACCTAGAAAACAGAGCACTTCCCCGACTACTATCACGCGCACCCGCAGCTATTAATATAGCTATCAGTTCAGTCCGACCTCGAGACCTTGCTGCTTGCAGCGCCGTGCCGAAGCCGCCATACTCAACATTGACATCAGCCCCGTTGTTTAGCAACATCTCGGCCACTGCAGTATGACCAAGCTGGGACGCTGCATATAGCGCAGTACCAAATCTCTCATCCTTGAAATTAACATCGGCCCCGTTGCTCAGTAGCATCTCGGCCACTGCAGTATGACCAAGCTGGGACGCTGCATATAGCGCAGTACCAAATCTCTCATCCTTGAAATTAACATCGGCCCCGTTGCTCAGTAGCATCTCGGCCACTGCAGTATGACCACGGTAAGAAGCTACACTTAGCGCAAAGCCATACTCACCACCGCTAGCATTAATGTCAGCACCGTTGTTCAGAAGAAGCTGCATTATACTGCGATGGTCACGGAAGGCTGCATATTGCAACGCAGTGGCACGATTATAGCTTTTCGCATTGATATTGGCCCCATTTCTCAGCAAAATATCAACTACTGCAGGATGGCCTTCACAGGACGCTGCTTGCAGCGCAGTGCCCCACAAAGGACCTCCCGAATTGACATTGGCGCCATTTCTGAGTAGCAGATCAACCGTAAAGGCATGACCACTTAACGATGCTACTTCCAGTGCGGTCACGCAGTTCAGATCACGGCTATCTATATCTACTCCTTGATCAAGTTCCAGTAATATGCCTTCTGTGTCACCGTTTGACGCTGCAAGTGTGAGGGCAGTATACCCTGATGTAGATCTGGGACCCCTACTAGGCAGACAATCCAATGGCTCGTCTTGAGTCATAATCTCCAAAAGTTCATTGGGTGTGCGTCCTGGTGAGGTTGAACTCAGCTTCTCACCTCGGGATGCTATGGCTGCGCGCTGCTCGCTTTCGGCGTATCGAATTTTCCGATCCGTTACAGTGGGTAGTCGGGCTGCTGCCCAAGATGTGATTTGATCTCCGAGACCGAGTAGCTTCATGCTTGCATCGTGGAGAGTTCTCGTCGTCTCCACGGCATCTTCCGTTTTGCCATTTTTTGAAAACATCATAGCCAGACCCTTAAGAAGCAGCAACGACCGGCGATCTTTGGGCCAAGACGATGCTTCGTGGATCTTTTGATATCCGGTTGCTTGCAAGAATACGTACTCGCCTTCGACCGTGTAGCCACTGTTGAGGTAGAGGGGAGCAAATCGAGTCATCAAGTAACCGTACTGGTGGCCAAACTCGCCGCCAGGAGCTTCGAGTTTTTGAGGCTCAACGTAACGCCGAATGGCAGCACAGAAGTGCCTAACCAGGGGCAACAACTTCATCTGAGATCCTTGATCGACGATATTTTCGGGCAGACACTTGCTGGAGGTATAGGCTGCAGCGATAATCCACCTTGCTCTTAAGTCGCTCGCCAAAGTTTCGAATCTCCATCGGCTGATGGAATCGTGGAGTGAGATGGTAACGATATTTCCGTCGCCGTCCCTCCTCAATTTTAGAAGGCATAGGCCTTCCAGTTTTCCTGTTGCGAGCTGAAATGCGAGTCGGTCATGTCCAAAACGATTAAGCCAAGCAATCTCGCTCGTGTGCCGTTCTTTGAAAACACCGGAATAAGAGGTAACAGTGCTACCCACAGGCTGATGAACTTGGCCGATCAAGTTCACAGAGACTGGGCGTGGGCCAAAACATGACGCGAAGGCCAGTAAATTCTCGGCGTCACCATCTTTATCGAGTCTCATAAGTAACATATTGAAGACACTGATGATCGACATATTCTTTTCGTAGTCCCAGGCGCTTCTAGCGGGTTTGTGTGCCATTACTTTCTGATATTGTGTCTCGTAGTGCCCCAGAAAATCCTGGACTGGTATTCCTTGTTTGATCATAGCTCTTGCTTGTTCGATTGCTAGGGGTACCCCACCCATCGCTCTGATTATTCGTGTCGGAACCTCTGAAACATGGTTTGACATTAGAGGATATTCTTGAGGTCCTGAGAACTCACATACCTTTATCCGGACCAGCCTCAGCGCCCACGCCGGAAAGTAGCATCTCGCAACCATGAACAAGATCTAAACCACTTATCTCCAACCCCTGGAAATTCAGAACCTGCATTGTGTGCGATAGTGTACTTGTGACCATGATGCTCCCATGGCTGCATTGAGGTATAATATCTCGACAGTCAAAGCTCTCCAAGTCATCCAAGCTGTCAAGCACCATGAGCCAATCTGTATTCTTGCTAGAAGCAAGCCACTGATGCACGAGGCGCATATTCGCTTTGGCTCCCACTGGTAACAAACTTGGCTGTAGTGCATGTCGCGATCTCAATACGGTTGCGGCCTGCGCAAAGGATTCTTCGGCACTTTCGTATGTGGCAGCATTGATCCAAAGTACCGCAGAGTAGTCTTTCTGGTAAATTTTCAGAAATTCTAGCGCAATTCGGGTTTTACCAAATCCACCGAGCCCCCAGAGAATCGCTCTGTGTCTCCCGGTTTCACCGGGTCGGAGGGACAGCATCGTGCGTAGTTGAGTGAGTTCTGACGCGCGCCCAAAGAATACGTGGCTTGAGATTGGCAATTCTGAGAGAACAACAAAAGATAAGTCTTGAAGGTTTCCGCTAGCTGGACGAATATTAGAAGTTATAGAGATATATATATAGATATATAGATATACTTTCAGTCTCAAACTACGTACCGTTCGAGTCTAGCAGAGCGTTTGCACATCTGTCCAGGTCTGCTTTGTGGCTGTTCAAATAGTAGGATGTCGCACCGGTAAGCATGTCGAAGTCCTTCCATTCCTCAAGCTTGATTTTCTCCAAACCGCGATCGACATTCAACCGAAAGTACTCGATCTTTGCATGCTCTGCCAAGTGCTCTATCTCGTCGGCAAATTCATCCGCGGTCCTCTGGGTATCCGTCGCGATAGCTACCATGCTTTCAAGTATCTGTTTTCCCGTATCGCCTGTCGCCTTTAACGGGGGAACACCCGTCCCGATGCTAATAATGCACTTGATCTCTCGGTGCGATCTGGACCAGATATGCTTTGCCTCATCGTAGAGCGAACGTACCGGATTGTTGTAATTCAATCCCCCGTCAACATAATTTGAGGGAGGCTTTCCGAATCGTATCGGTGGAAAGTACAACGGAGCCGCAGATGTCGCTCGAGCAGCTTGCCAAATAGAGCAACCAGTGCTAGGTTCCCAGGAGCTGCGATAGTTCCTGAGTCGGAATGGCTTACCAACATCCTTGTTGGTCGCGCAGACAAAACTTGAGATGAAATCAGCTGGTTTGTATGTATAGGGGAGAGCTCTGAGAGGTCCTACGTCCGGCACTGCGGTGGGTCCTGTTCTGGTTGTTCATTTTGAAGAAGGACATACTCCCCTTGCTCTTGGCTTCCGAATGCACCGGAGACCATCTCTTTGACCGCGTTTTCAAGGTTCTCCGCATCGAACCTGGCTTTGCCTCTGACTCCTTTGAACAGCTTTCCCAGCTTGCTACTTGAAATGAAGCCTTCTTCAGGGAATATTCTAGGTGCCATGCTCAGATACTCCGATATGCACGTATCGACATCCATTCTCAGTGATCCGAGCATGATTGCAATGAGCCTTGATATTTCAGCCCCGATGAAGCGCACTGATATCTTGGGAATACATACCCGCCAGTCTATATGATTTCAGAGTCAGCAGATCCCTTCTGGGCTCATATTGATTTGTGAAAAAGGGCCCGGGAGTGTTTCTACTCCTACGACAAAGTCTTAAAGTTCAAGGTGCAGTACGAATCGGGAAGAAGTGACTCGGAAACATTACTCACTGAAGTTCCCGCCATCAAATCGAAATAATTGCAAGGTAGTAGCGGTCGCTCAACTTCAGGCCCAACTTTGCTATCGAGGTGGTACATAATCCGCTGTAGGATCAAGAGGGATGCCAGTCCTCGAACCCCACCTCCATCTGGAATCAGAGTCAACTCATTTTCCGATCCCCGTCAGATACGAGTCAACATACCGAGTGAGAGCAAACGTAGCCCTTTGCTATCAAGCGCATCCATCTCAATATCGCAATGTCGAAGACTTTCTTTCAGAATTTCAACTATCCAAGGCCCTGGAAGGAAAGATGAACGCGGCCTTGGATGGTGGTCAGCGGCTCGATGATTGACAAGGCTGCATGCTGCGGGCACCGATGCAGCTTCCAGAGGCGGTTAGACCAGCCTCCTGTCAGCTTCTTCATTTGCTCGGCCGATGCCAAGGACAACGATTTGGCTGTATATTTAGGCATCTCAAAGGCCCGGCCATTTAACTGGACAAGTAGTGGACATGCCAAGCCAAACATTTCTTGGATGATGGTGAACATTTACAGCTATCTCGGGGGCTGCGACAAAGAAAAGCAGACATTGCCTCTAGGCCCAATCGTAAATACTCGTAGGAACCAGGCGTCTTTCTTCTTGGCATCTATAAGGGGCCTCTCGTTAGAGATTTGGGTTCTCTTGCTGTTGGCACCCAAAGGACAAACGCTAAGGTCGCAGCCTCTGGGAACAGCATTTTTCCCCACCAAGGCCGTGCAAGTTTTGGCGAGACGCAATGCAAGTCACCATCAGCCTCTCAGGTTCTTTCTATTTCAAAATGCCTGAACAGCCACGGAAAAAGCATCCACGTATGACGTGCCTAGAGTCTCTTTTCACACAGCCTTATTGTTACCTTCGAGGCGAATACTTGACCTCCACTTAATGTTCTTTCGATGTGATACGCCATTTCAGCAAGCATATCCTTTGGCTTCAGCGTTAGCGACTTTCTTGCTGTTAGCGGTTGGTAGTAAAGATAGTTGTTACGCTTCGCGGTACTCGGTCCGAGTATCAGGAACTCGTTCGCGAGCTTGAGAGGTACGTCTAGTCGCCTTCTTCTGCAGCAGGACTCCTGCAAACCAGCTCAGCATCGTCTAGTAATGTCGTACTCATTTGAGATATAGTCTGAAATGAGCTCTCGCCCAAGTAGACAAGCTTAAGGGACGCGGAGACCAAGCTAACGCCGTCGATAGAATCAAATGCGCTGCCTTCACCTGCAGGCGCCCCCTCGAAGAGTTCCTAGCCAGGACTCAAAAATACGAGAAGAGCTTGAGGTTGGGAATGTCGGCAGGAAGGTCCAATTTGCGTTCGGGAAGAAGAATGAGGCCGATACGCTGCGAAATTACCTCAGCATACATGTCGTGGCTATCAATATGCTCATGGTACAGCAAGGCTTAGCAACGCTTGATGTTGTTTCGGAACAGACGGACAGGAATCAAAAAGACCTAAGGGATAAGATTGAGGACTCATCTAAAGAGCTTAGGGAGGTGAGAGGCAACATGTATGCTCAGGATCTGGCTGTCAGAGAGAACAACTCCATAATACAAAAGCTCTTTTGGACGGTCAGTGGCGAGATTGCGGCTCCCATAAAGTCTCTAAATCAGACGGTGGCAAAAGTATGGTAGGTCGTCTGGGGAGAATGCAACGACCAGCTGGAGCTCCCCCGGATGCCATGAATTCAGGCTCACGAGCGAACGTGCAATCAAGCGTGTCAACGCAGCAGATTTATACCATCGTGCTTGAATCAAGGGCCAATCTTCCTGGCATCGATAACCGCTTCACCTACTTCCAAGCTCCAGTCAGAGTGGAAGATGCCTTGGGCAGAGGTTTTTTCTTCCCTTCAGAGTGCAGTATTGAAGCGCTTAATGCCGAGATTCTGGCAAGACAGAAGTCATGGCGGGAGACTTTGACATCTTCAATGCCCAGAAAACTGATTAGCTACTCACTATCTCTGGTCACAACGCACTTGTGCCCGGAATGTCGATCAACATGGCGGTTGTGCTTGAGAAGAAGTTTGCCAAGGTTGACAAATGCCCAATGCCATATAGTGCTTCTGGATCCTTCGTGGAAGCTGTTGGGGGGGGAAGAATTGGTAAGTCATCTTAACTGGACCTAGGTCTTCCAAATTTTCAGCTCACGTGTTCTATTGGTGGAGGTGGGATTCTGATCGATGGATAATGCTATTGCCGTGAATGTTTGCTCGCTGTTCGATTCAAAGCTTCGAGTGCAAAGTATGGTTCGACGGAGCCAGCAAAAAGCGCAAGCGAGATTTTGAAGGCGAACAAATATCCAAACATATCGAGACAAAAGGGTCTGAAACCTTCAATCATAAGTACAAGAGGCTTCGGGCGTCTCGAGCGACGCGAAAATAGCTCAGGTTGAGCAGTCCAATCTCGAAGAAACGTCTATCAGCGCTTTCAAACGCATCAGATTTGACAGTGGCCTACAGACCTTAGCAATCGAGGAGCTCGCTATGCTCATTCAGCTAGAACGAGATCAGGTTTCTTGCTCAGATCTACAGATTCGAGAATCTTTTGTAGCCTCTGCCAAATTCGAGCACACAGCGTCCAAGTGGGAAAAACTCGGGGTATTCCCAAGCGATATTGCTGAGCAGGTGCTAGAGTGGATTTCGTGTTGAGCTGATGGGAACAGTGAGGATGAGGGTGCTGAGTTCTGTACTTCGATGGAACAAATCCAAGCGTGCATGTACAGGAAAATAGTATCGGTGTAAGAGCAATAAAGTCAAAGCTGTTTGATGTCGGATATTGTTGTCACAAACAACACCACATGCTTACAGTCTTCCCTTATCCCTTTTCTTCTTGCTTTCCTATTCCCAAGCCTAAAGCTTCGCATCCCTAGGATTCAGATACCCTGCCTTCCCTTTGACAACACCGTGCGCACCACCTCCCTTCCCAAACATCTCTTGCAGATCCCTCACGATTGCCTCTGGTTTCTCCCATGCTGCGAAGTGTCCGCCGCTCTCATTCTCGCTCTCATAAACCACGGGGCCCATCGTTCGTCCCCACGACTTCGGCACGACGGTCAGTTCTTTTGGAAAGTGTGCCAGGCCGAGTTTTACGTGCGGTATCCATTTCTCAGTCCTCTCACGGCCAAATTGCGTGTCGTGAAGCGCTTCGTAGTAGATGCGAAGGTTGGCGGCTACGCCAGCGGTACTGAACCAGTATATGGACACCCAGGTCAAGATCTCGTCCTCAGTCCAGGGGTAAGCGTCTGTCCAGTCATGTAATTTCTCGTAGATCCAAGCCAGTAGCCCGACAGGACTGTCTGCGAGGGCATATCCTAAGGTCTGCGGTTTGGTTCCTTGCTCCATACGGTAACCGCTGCCTTCTTTCAAGAACCAATTACTACGGGCGTGGCCATCCTTTTCACGCTGGGTGTAGGGTGCAAGGGCGTGTTGGGTAGCGAGAATAGGGTAAGAGAGGAAGTCTGGCGCGTGGCCACGGACCATGTTTATGTGGGAAGCCATGACGTGCTGGGGATAGAGACGGCCCATGATACGAGTTATCATACAGCCCCAGTCGCCGCCTTGCGTGACTATTCACATCTTCTGTCAGAACTTACATCCGACGACAGACAAGGGACGTACCATATTTATCGTACCCAAGCTTGAGCATGAGCTTGTGACATGTCTCAGCGTATTGAGGCAGGCCGAAACCTTTCTTCTTTGTGCCGGAAGAGAAGCCATAGTTCGGGAGAGAGGGAGCCACGATATGGAAGGCTGGGGTCTCTTTACCCCCATTGGCAAGTAGAGGAAGAATCTTGGTGACTTCGATGAAGCTGCCGGGCCCTGGTAGTATTAGCAGGTGGCGTCACCGGTTTGACGGGAGGGACGCACAGCCATGGGAGAAGAGCAACGGAATTGCTCCCTCCACATCGCTCTTCTGATACACGAAATGTATATCCAAAGATTCGAAGCCGTCAACTTGTATGGCGGTCTTGAAGTTTGGCAGCTCATTGAGCTTAGCTTCTTGCTTCCTCCAATCAAATGTGTCTCTCCAGTATGTAGCCAATCGTTTCACATCAGCCAACGGTGCGCCATAGTCCCAGCCCGCTTGGTCGAGCTCGTCGGGAAAGGTTGTGGCTTCAAGTTTCTTGGTAAGTCGTTCGCGCTGTTCCTCCGGTACGGATATCGTGTAAGGCTCAATTGATGCCATTTTTTTGTATAATGTCGAGATGGGAGAGTAACGGGCATTGGAGGGGATGGAAGAGCGTATTCATCATGATGCCGTAAGCTTTTGGCAGGCGCGCTTGCACGTTCTGACCGTTGACGGTGACGTATTTGGTGGGGCTTCACATCTTGGAAATTCTGCCCCTCCAAATCCCATCTTCAACAAACAACGACGTCTTGATCGATCAACAAGCAAAACATCCGTTTCCATAATCACCCCAATCAGTAAAGTGAGTACGATCACAGATCAAGAACTGCGGTGGCTCTGACAGCGATCATCTCGTCCATGCTGGCTCTCAATCAGTCGCGCGATCTTTATCTCTCAAACCTCAAAATAGCAACCTGACCTGATGTCGCTGACCACCTCATCGCAGACCAACACCAACAATCCTCAAAAAGCCTCAATCCATCACCTTCACCAATCATCCACCATGTCCGCACCCAAAGCAGGCCGCCAGTCTCCGGACCCAGAGGATCAGCCCCACGAGCAGGTTGGAGCTCCCGAATCTGGCAAAATTGACGCCGGAAAGACCGAGACTGGGTCTAAGGATGAGAGCATAGACACGAAGGAAAACACCTTGGAGAGCAACCCTGTGGGACCGATGGAGGGTGCCGCTCATGAGAAGGTCACCAAGGACGGACGTGGGAACGTCTAAGCTGGGGTGGAGGAGCCGGATACACAGTCAGATGGACGAGATGACATTTGCAATGGTAGGGCATCATGGAGCTTTAAAGCGGGTTGCACGAGATGGCTTCTCAACCCGTATGATGACATGAGTATACGAGCTAGAAGTCAGAATCTAAAACTGCTCTGGTGTCCCCAAGTCCAATGTCTTGTTGTCCGTGAAATCCTGAAAGATTATGCAAATGTGTTGTTGTAGTCAACCTCTCCTGCTATAAATCCCAATACCCTAACGCCAACGCTGTATGCAAAGAGACCCTTCTCCCGGATATACTATAACGTCCAATCTCAATTGTCACCCTGACTCGAAACCGGTATATAACTCCTTCGTTCTCTCGCACTCTGTAGAGCCAAATGGTCAGCTGTAGTTTTGAGCCTGGTTAGTGCTAAACAGGAAGCTCACATCGACCCATTTACCTACCCACGGCTTGATCGCAGCCCATATCAGCAATCCCGCGGTAGCAAAGATAAATATAAAAACCACCGCCTCGTCCTTCCTAGAATCCCGCTCTGTAGCACCATGTCAGCTATAATCTTTGACCATTTCTAGCCTAGCTCATTGACCGATGCCTCAGATGCTTCCAACAATGGCGGGCAGACTCACGAAAACAAGTCGTGAACACATCCTCCATGCCCGCCCCCTTGCAAATCGGCAAATTGTAATCCAAACAAAATTGCCTATTACAATCATTGCAGTTCCCAGCTCTATACTCCTTCCGATCATCATCCTCTTGCTTCCCCTCCCCTTTTCCACTATCTTCATCCGGCGCCTTCGCTGGAGGCACATCGTCTGCAGGCGGGTCATCTGGTATGCGATCTTGGGCATCGTCGGGGTCGTCGGGGGTGCGAGGGAGGGGGAAAGAGTTATGCATTATGCGGGGAGAGGTGGAGATGGGGGCGTCGAGGGGGATTATGGTACTGTTGGAGAAGCAGGTGCATTTGCAGAAGGAGGTTGGTGCTGCACAGGAGAATCTACTTTAGCAGATGTTTCTGGGTAGGTGGAAAGGATGCAAAGGGAGAGTGGATGGGGGCATACAAGCTGCAGATGTGAGAGTGAGGAGGGCGGAGAGGGAGAGTATGAGAGTAGTGGGGAGCATTGCTTGTTATTGCTGGATTGGTGGAAATGGAGGAAGTTGGTGAACTGTTGTGAGAAGTATCATCACCTGCACGACATGTCAAATAAACTTAGTCAGCTGGTCGTTCTGGTCATGAAGCCTAATGTTGCGGCATGCCCTAAGCCCTAAGTAATTGATGTAATGCCAGCCTTGTTCACATTTCGCAGGCATCTCTCATAATCAAGATCAAATGGTGCAGGAGCAAATATGACGAGTTCATGGCAATGTACAGAGAACCAGAATATACAACTTTTAGTCAAGCCTCTATATGATGAACTTCAACTCTCTTTTCAAATTATTGGTCAAGTAATGTTGTCGTAAATTCGTGAGATAGCAGCCATGAATATTTCAATGCCCACTGGCCCCATTTGTCTGCTCCTTCACAACTTTCCTCCTCGTCCGCACCGCGTCGGCCAACTGATTGAGAATCTCGACCGTCGTATCCCAATCGATGCAAGCGTCTGTAATACTGACGCCCTTCTTGAGGCCCGATGGTCCCTCTGGTGGAACCTTTTGGTTTCCTTCGTTGATATTCGACTCGATCATCACGCCCACGATGGCTGTCTCGCCTTTGCGGAGCTGATCTCCTATCGTTTGAGCGACCTTAGGCTGGTTACGATGATTCTTTTGCGAGTTGCCTAGCGTTTGTGAGCAATAGAGCAAGACATTCACTCAACGATTGCTTACCGTGCGAGCAGTCGATCATCATGACCTCCTTCTGGCCCTTCTTCCTCAACGCTTCCCGTGTGCCCTTTACGCTTTCCTTGTCAAAGTTGGTGCCTTTGCTGCCACCTCGCAAAATTACGAAGCCATGTTCGTTCCCACTCGTCCTTGTGATGGCAGCTAGTCCCTGCTTGGTGACACCCATGAAATGGTGTTTCGAGGCAGCTGATCCAACGGCGTCGATTGCCACCGAAAGAGATCCATCCGTTCCGTTCTTGAACCCAACTGGGAAAGAAAGACCACTAGCCAATTCCCTGTGCAGCTGACTCTCCGTAGTTCTTGCGCCAATCGCGCCCAAAGAAATAAGATCTGCGAGGAACTGCGGGGATATGGTATCAAGCATTTCACTGGCAATTGGCATTCCCAGGCCTGTAAGATCGCAGAATAGCTGTCTTGAGACCCTTAAGCCCTTGTTGATCTTGAATGTCTCGTTTATCTCCGGGTCATTGATCAAACCTTTCCAGCCCACGGTTGTTCTAGGCTTCTCGAGATAGGCGCGCATGATGATGCAGAGGTCATCGGAGAGCTGGTTGGAGAGGTCGAAGAGTTTGTGGGCGTATTCGAGATTTGTTGCAGGGTCGTGTAGGGAGCAAGGTCCAACAATGACGAGTAGGCGGTCATCTTGCTGGGTAATAACTTTGATGGACTCTTGTCGGCCTTTGGCGACAGCCTCGTAGGTCTTCTGTGACTACATGAGCAAAGAATGTTAGTCATTACCCTTTGAGTATAGATGACTTTGAGTATAGATGAAGAAGGGCATACTCCGGGAATCTCAGACTGCAACAATTGAGGGGGGATGAGCGGGTCCTGGCCCAGGACTGGATGAATATTGTCATTAACAGTTCAATTGAGCTTTCTGGCCGTTTCACTTACCGCGAGTGTTCTCGTTGAGCGACATTTCAACCACATCGGCGACAGGCATTGTGAGAAAGTGGTGTTGCAAAAGTGGTCAAGGGGCAGTGAGATTGAAGAGATGACTCTCGGATCGTTTGAAGTGAGAAGACACTCGGGCCTTTGACTACTTGTATGAAAGACACCACGCCATGATAGAGAGCTCGCTTACGGCGCCGACACTGTTCAATACGGTATCTATTGCATCCATTAGCCAATGGAATGGGCACGGACATGAAAGTATCATTTCTGACTCTTGGAATACGCCCGAGGGGTCAGCATTGGCAAAGTCAAGCGAGATCGGCCCGGCGATCGGCCCTTCGTATCGCCGGTATCCTATTCATCCACCCTAGCTGTGTATGAAACAAGGTTTGTTACAGATCTCCGTTTGTTCCTTCCCCGTGATTGTGAGCTATCTAGTTTGTGTCAACATTTGCATCCGACACTATTCTACAACTAGCTGGTCTCACCTGCATGAACTCCATGCGAGATGACCCACTTTGTTTAAGGCTATCTTTCCCTTACATATCTTGAGCACTTCCCATCATGTTCTGACATCTTCAATCTGCTGTCCAGCCTGACCCAAAAGGCCTGCTTCCTCCACAGCTCCACATCACCAACTTGCTACGGCAAACATGTTCGCATCCAGGAAGCGAGGTCGCGAAGACGGAGAGGACGACTTGCAGCATTATGCACCTGATACCAAGGTCAGTGCTGTAACCATCCCTCACGAGGGCCGCGTTGCTGACCTGCTAAACAGAGATCAACTTTACCTTTCCGTACCTCGCCCAATACCAGACATATCCGGCCTCTCTCTCAATCACGAAGCCGACCTGCACCTCTCTTCACACAAACAATCACGCCTGCAGATTCTTCAGAGGAAGAAAACTCGCCGCCCTTCCAGTCTACAAACCGAGCTTACCGACACGATTATCCAAGCTTTAGCACCAGCTCCACCCTTCAAGGAGACCAGAGCTTTGATTCAGACATGGATATGACAGACTCCTTGCCGCTTGTCTCGCTTCGACAATGGGCCCAAATTCCCCGAACTCCATCACCCAAAGCCTCACCGTGCTCTACGGAATTTCGACAGTCTGAGTCCAAACAGACCCAGAACAATGTCACGGGTGGCCGGCTACCTACTCCAATCTATGGACATTTCCAGCGATCCATAGACGCAAAAATGGATATGGGCAAAACCCCGGAGAGTCACGCATCTCGCTTACAGCAAGAAATCGACTACGAGGATTTCGTTCGCCGCCGCAGACTGCCGACTCCTATCGACGAAGACGAGGCTATGGAAACCTCCACAGCAATGTCAGGGGATATGATGGACTTGCGTCTCAGTGGCCACAGCAGAAGAGGAGGAGTAGATTACACCTATCATCCTTCACAGATCTTAGGCTCGTCAGAAAACAACTTCACCCATGAGTCAAGTTCAGACAGTCTTTCGTCTCCGGCAGGCTATGCCGCTCTACCGCCAAGAAAGCTATCATTTTCAATGGGTCCAAGGGCAAATTGCGAACTTTGCATCCGGAGGGTCCCTGGGCACTCCAATCACATCATCAGGACGTGAAATCAGCACCCCTCACGGTCTCATGACTGCTACGACCCTTAGGAATCATACGCTATGCTTCTATCACGACTTTAGCGCTTACTAGCTACACAATACCCTTTCTTCTAGATGCACTAAGCGCTAGACTTGTCCATAGCTATTCGATAATACTATTTTCCGATCATGATCCAAATGTCTTTCAAAATTGACATTCTCTACGAAGATCTTGACTCGATCAGCATTTTGCACGAAGTTTCGCGACCAATCATCGCCAGCATTCGCTCATCACTTTCTTTTTTCAACTTCCTAGGGCAAGCTTCTCGTTTCATCACAACAGAAGATCCACATCTGTCCACTCGAGTTTCTATTTGCAAATTCCCCGCCCGCTCCGTCCCCACCATCTGCACTCCAGAAACGTCAAATTCGAAGGACTAGAAGACTTGAGGTGTTCTAGTGGTCGCATATAAGGACATCGGAAAATGAACTTATTTTTCTTTCCTATAAGCGCCCCAGTCTCGCGGGTATATTGAAAACTTGAAACAGCACCAGGAGTCGTCCTCTGCTCTTATTCTTATGCATGAAGCACGGGAAAGATGCTATTTTTGCCAATTGCGGTTTGGACAACGGAATGAGACGGGTAGGTTGGACTTCTGACTGGAAATGCGCAACCTGATGTTTTAGAATTCCGAGCGCTAGTCTACTGGTCGCCACTGCCAGATATGTCTCAAACGAAGGGATGGAGAGTGAGAACAGGCTAGGAGGATTGCAAAGGGTACTTTCTGACGGAGCTAGAGTTTTGGGACTGTGTTTTGTTACCGGTCAACAAGCTAAGTATATTGATAGCAATAATGTTCTTCTAAAACTACCATGATTCTCTTTCCATCGAAACGCCTTCCTGTATGTTGGATTCAAATTACTTCTAAGAATAAGCAGGAAATGAAATCATTTGTCCAACTTTTATTCACTTTGTGCGAGAGCAGTCCCATAAACGAGATGGTCTGTGTCCGCCTTTTTCTCAAGTCTAATACCTTGCTTGTCATTTACCTCGACTCGATCGATCCTCATTGCTTTGAATGCCGTTACTACGTGTCCTATATTTAATTTGTTTGCTCCTCTCTCATATTTGCTTTTGAGCTACTGCGAAAATAGTGGCAGCAGGCGAACCGCTGAATCGCCGTCACTCTGACAGACATTGCTTTTTTCTCAATGATTTGCACCTGGTTCCGAGATATTGGTAGAATGAAAGCAGCGGGTGAAGCGCCAAAGTGTGTTCTCTCAAATTGTCATGCACGCCCATCACACCCATTTTGTGATGATTGCGAATCATCAAGTGGACTTCAAGCAGGTCCAATATAAATGACCCCGGGCTGTCCTGGCTGCCCAGAAGCACGACGTCTACAGATACGTTGTCTTTCACCCCGCCCCGGGCGGCTGGGGAATTTTGGACAGATACACGGTATGTTGCTTTTCTACGAGGTAGCCGCAACGCTTCTTTGCTTGTTCAACGAGATTGAAAAAGGAGGGAGAGGCTGTCGTCCTGTATGACAGCGCTGAACAGGTGTGGTCTCGGAGCTTGCAAGGAAGACGCTGAGGGAATGAACTGATAGAATCATTATTGAAGGGATTGTGAGGATCAAAAGGGGGGAAAGGTTCGATAGATGCTAAAAGAATGATAACGAGTAGGAGGTGTCACAGAAGACACTAGCTGCCTGACGTCCCTAGGAGATTTGATCTGGATATCGAGGCGTGCGAGTCCCCATGCATATATGACATGCGCTCGAGAGGTGAAAGGGTCAGACGAACGTTCCTTCCAAGCTTAACATCACGTAGCGAAAGTAGTAGGTGCACCCGTGCATCAGGCGCCTTATTTTTCACCGGCTTTTTGACATTAAAAACACGCCTTCCCAACCGTCAATTGTCGATCAATGGCTTCCTCATTGTGAACCGGATATTCCAAGCAAGCTTGCACAAACCATGCGGCCGCTTGGTATCTTTGATTCTTCTTTTCGTATGCCTCGAAGCCAAAGTTGCAAATAATTGTTAACGAGGCTGGAGTCCGTTCCTACACTAAAAGTGCTTGAGAAACCCAATGCTAAAAGCTTGAATAGCCAATGTTCTTGGCAACGGCAAGGAGTCAAAGTAGAGTTTTGTCGTACATCAAGAGTCTCCCGCTTTTCTACTCGCATATAGGTACGATTAGGGTTAGAATTTGCTGGAGCACTACACCACCTGGTGGCAAATCATATATGAGTCTAGGTGCTAGCGTCCTTTTGCTAGTAAACAAGTACCTTAAGGTAGCCTAAACACCACTCCCTAGCTAGTAGGCAAGGCAATCAATCCTCATACCATCATTCCCAACGTTCAGACATCCTACGACTCAATATCATGCCTCTCACAGCTCTGCCTACTGAGCTTTTGCTGCAAGTCTTCGAGTACTCCTCTCCACAAGACCTGTTGAACGTCTCGCAAACATGCCGCCGCTGTCAATCCGCAGCATGGAAGACTTTACCGTGCCTGCAAATTAAGGACGCCATATACTTTTTCGAGAATTCCTACCACGACAGCTTCAATCGACGTCCGTCAAAGAATGAGCTCTTGATCTCAACGCCGCGGCGGGAAACTACACTGATACCGTTCCTCTGGGCGCACACTCTCAAGTCAGTCGTTGGATTGCGTATCCGGGAATCGAGTGAGCCCAGTGGGTCAAACCTGCGATTGCTTGGCTCTGATATCACAGACCTGTGCTTTGGACGCAATGATATATCCAATCAAAGCTTCGGGCGATTATTCAGCGGAATCCAGGCCTTGATAAGCTTTTTGTTGTTTGAACCCACTCATTAGGTAATAGACTCGCTTATATGTGTTATGCGGAGGACTCATGTGAACCATGTGGGTCCGGCAAATGATTATGAAAGTAATACCCCTGAGTTCGCCACTTTTCGATATGGAACTCATAAGAATTCGATAGTTATCTGGGTTCGATTTCGGGGCCCCTTTGTTTTATATAAATTGAATTATAATCGTTTTTATGCTTTTCTCTTTATTTTATTTAAACACGATTATTATCATAATTATAATCACAATTTATTATTATTAAAATCACTCGACTATTAATTATTTCGTTTCATAATTTATTCTCGCAATAAATTATAAGTTCGATTAATTTATTTATTAAATAATTATTAAATGAGATCTCGTTATCGTTTCAATGAAACGAAATATAACATTCGTCGATTGAAGAATAACGTTATTAAATCTTTACATTATTGAATAAAATTCGAATTCGTTAAATGAGAAATTTATAATATTTATTAAAAGAAATAAAAAACAAATGTTGAAAATCGATTTAAACGATTTAAATAAATCGTTATTAAAGTATTTATATATTAAATTATTTATTTTAAAAGCTCATAATTATAATAATTGAATTTAAGTTTATAAAATGTTTTTTATAAAACGTGATATATGAGACATTATAAAAGATATTAAAAAATGTTTAAACGATGATAAAGAAGAACATAATTAAATGTTTATAAATTATTAAATAATTATTATATTAACTATTAATATGAAAGAAACGTAATAAAATTATATAAATAATATAAATTCATTTAAAAACGTATAAAATAAATTGAAACGATTTTATAAAATAAATAATAAAAAACGTTTATTATTTATATTATAACGATTTTTCGATTATATCAAAAGTAACGATAAATTAATTGATAAAATAACGATGATTTTAAAATAATTAAACGATGAAATTTATAATTTTATATTAAATGTAAAGTTATTGAATATATATTATACAATCGTGATCGTGAATGCATATTAAAGCAATGAGTACGATATAACGAAGTATATTTTAAATCAAATCGACATTTTTATTATAACATTAATTTTAAAATAATTTCGTATTGTGAAATAAGATATTAAACGCAAAAATAATTTAAACATCGTTAATATAAAAAAAAATCGTGATAATAAACAAAGTTAAAAAAATCGTTCGAAAAATAATAATCTCGTAAACGTCGAATGTTTTAAATATAATAAAAAAGATTATTATAAATCGAATTATTTTAATTTCAAAAAAGAAAGAGAAAAGGTGAATAAAGATGATATTTCACGATTAAAAAATAATCGTAAAATTTTCAATAAGTTCACAATTCGCTTTCTTAAATGAAAAAATAAAATCATTATTATAACGAAAAAAGAAAATAATGATATAAAAGATATATCTCGCAAAAAACGTGTTTAAATAATCATATATCGTAAACATATTATAAAAATTCTCAAATAAATCATCGATTCGAAAATTATATGTTATATAACATTTTAAAAAAACTTATTCGTCAATATAATTCATTATAATGAAATAATGAAATTCGATAATTAAGACGAATTATTATATAAAAACATAAACGACATTCGTATATAAGTCGATCGTTAAATATAAATTTTAAAGAATAAATTTTATATATCGAATATAAAAGTTAACTTATTATTTATTATCGCTTTTTATAAACGTAAATTTTTAATATATTTCGATAATTAAATGATACGAATTATTGATAAAAAAACGAATAATGTCGTCGTTTTTAATTATGTGAAAAATAATTCTTATGAGTTAATTAATTGCAATTTTAATAAAACATTTATATTAATTAATTGAATAATCGTAATTATTATAAAGATTTTATTTGAACGTAAACATTTTATTTTTATAATATTCGAGTTAATATATCAGCGATTTAATTATTCGAAGATATATAAATTGAAAAATTTATATCTTTATATTTATAAAGTGAATTAATTTGAGATTTTAAAAGATTTCGATTGCGATATATGTGATGTTATAAAAATAATCAAAATTATTAATAAAAAGTCTCGTATAAAGATTACGATATTAATAATAAAAATATATATCGATTTTTAAAGTAAATTTCTTATCGATAACATTAAAAGAGAATATATGTATTTCGTGTTATTTATTAATAAGATAATTAAATGAGCGATAATATAATTTATCGCATTCAAAATCAAAATTTATGATTTTTTAATTCACGAGATTAAATATTTATTAATTAAAGATAAAAAGTTGATAATGTGTATTTATATTGATAATATATTGAAATATAAGATTATCGAGAAAGAATTACGCGATATGAGTGTTTATATAAAATTTATTTTTATTTACACCGCATATTAAAATGAAATTTCGAAAAAATTTAATAAAATTATAATTACGATAATTAAAACAATGCTCGTATAATCGAAATTGTTATTATTTTTTTAAGTAAAAGCGATAATATACGCGTGTTACATTTATAATAAACTTTTTATTAAAGAAAATAAATCATTTAAAGAATAATGAATAAAAATGATATTAAATCTTAATAATGAAAGAGTATTTGAATATGTGTGTAAAATGTTTTTATTTAAAAAACAGCGATGAAGCAAGTTATATAACGTGAATTATTTGAAAGTGTATATTAAATATCATTCGAAAATTTAATATCGTGTTTATAGATTTAATAAAAATCGATTCAAATGATTTACGAATGTAATTTTTTATAAGTATCGAAAAGGCTTAAAATTGTTATTTAAAGATTTATTTTCGAAATTCGATTTCGTGCGTGCAGAGAAAGCATTTATGTTATTTAACGATAACGATATTATTAATAATATCGTCGAGATAATAAACAAATATATATTTAATAATAACGATAATCAGAAAAACGATAAAGTCTCAATTGATAATATTATATCGTCGTCGATAAATAAATAAAATAATGATTTAAAAAAATTAATATTAAAGGGAGATTTTCATTAAGCAGCCTTTAATTATTATAAAAAAAATTTATAATTTCACTTATTAAATAATAACAATAAAAAAACTTTTTTTTTCGTAATTGATGATATTTTAAAAACCTTAAATGAACGTCGAATAATCGAAATTTCGATTTTTTAAATCGAGTTTAATTCGATTTTAAATGTTATTATTATAAAGTTAATATTTATTCTTATATTAAGAAATAATGTATAACGCTTTATAAAATTTACAATTATATTTATCAAATCGTCGCGTATTTATAAGACGAATAATCGTGTGAAATTCGATAAGATTTTTGATTTAAAAATTAAACATATATCGCATAGCACATTAAATTTACGATTTATAAAAAAATTATTAATGAACTTAATGCGCTTAAATGAAAGTTTATTATCGTCAAATAAATTATTAATTTAATAATTAATGATATTTAAAAACTCAATAATTTATTTATCGAGCGCAAGTTTATTAATTATAAATAAATATTCAAAATTAAATACAATTTCGATGAAATTATCGATTAATATAAAATAAGATTAATTATTCGAAAATATTTATAAATAAAAGAAATAAATTATGATGAAACGTTCGCATTTATTTTCAAGTTCGAATTATTAAAATTATTATTCGCTTTAACAATTTATTTAAACTTATTAATTTATTAATTGAACGTTAATAACGCGTATTTTAATAACGATTTATATAACGAGATTTATATAATAATATCGTTCGAATATTTAAATGTTATTAATAATAAAATGTTTCGTTTATTAAAAAAATTGTACGATTTCAAACAATCGATTCGTATTTGAAATATAAAATTCGAGAAAATTATTATTAAAATGAGATTCAAATTTATATTCTCGAATAAATGTATTTATATTCGAATTATAAATTTAAAGTTAACTATCGTCGCTTTTTATGTCGACGATATTTTTATTTTTATTATAATCGAGATTTTAATAAATATTATCAAAAACGATATTAAGATATTTTTTAAAATGAAAAACTTCGATTTAATTGATAAGATATTCGATATTTAAATATATCGTATCGTTATTATCTTAATTTTTAATTATTTATAATACGTTAAAAAGATTTTTCACGAATATAAAATAAAGTAATACATTTTAATTATTATATTATTCGATAAATACGAAATAATCGAAATTACGCATTTTGACGAAAAACGCATTAATTAATTAAATTATTAAAGACGCATTAAAATTTTTATATATTTTATAATTAATATATAATTTAATTTAATTTTTACGATCGATAAATTAAATTAATTTTATTATAATTTTATTGTGCGTCATTTGAATGCAATTAATCGAATATTTAAATATATCGTCGATATTATTAAATATAATTTACGATTTTATAAAAAAAAACATTTTATCGTTTATATAAATTCGATTTATAATAACGATAGAGCGAATAAGAAATTTATTTATAAATATATTTTATTATAAAATTAAGCGGCTTGTATTTAAAGTAATAAAAAATAAAGAAATGTTATTATATTTATTATTAAAATTAAATACGTCGTTTTTATCGAAGTTATTAAGACAATAATATAAATTACACGATAATTTTTAAAATTACATTTTCGAATTTTTAAAAACGATTCGATTCGCTTATTTGACGATAATAAAAATAATTTTACTCTCATTAAAAATTCTGAATATCATTAACGCATTAAATATATTAATATTTAATATTATTACGTACGAAAAATTTTGATTAATAATGAAATTATCATAAATTTCGTATTTATAAACGATTAAATCGTAAACATATTTATCAAGTTTTTAATCAAATAAATCTTTAAACGATATAGACGATTAATGAATATATATAATTTTCATTAATCGAAATAAACGAATTCATAAAAAGAAAATGTTATTTAAACTCATTTATTAAATAATAAATTCGCTTATATATGTTATGCGAAAAATTTAAATAAATTATATAAATTCGATAAATGATTATGAAAGTAATATTTGTTAAAATAAATATAAAGTTATATTATATAAATATATTAAATAAGATAATTAAGTGAAGAGAAAGTATATATATAAAAAAAAGACATTTATATAAAAACAAATATCTTTATTAAGTCACGTTAAGTTTAATCGAATAATGTTAAAAAAATGTGATATTAAAGAAAAGTTAACTTTATTAAAAATATAAAATACGCTCGTAACATTATCTTTCTTTTTTAAAAAGCGATGTTTTAACGCTATGAAAATCGAAGAAGTGTGTTTATAACTTGTCTTATATCTTCGAAACATCTAATTAATAATCATTTTCAATTGAAAAAAGCTGGCGATAGTAACGATAATAATATATCGTAAGAAATTCGTTTATAACATCATCGATGTTATGATGTTTTATCGTTTTAAACGTTTAAAAATAACATGATTTGGTGAAAAATTGACGTTATAATCGCCGTCGAAGCATTTAAATATTTAATGTTATTTAATATTTCATATTTTGAGCGAAGAAAAGATCATAAAAATTAAGCGATATAATTAAATCAGATTTTTTCGAATCGAATCAAGCCGTCGACGCTAAACTTTATTTAAAGTTTATATATATTTCGATGATGCTTTAAAAAATCTTTTTTTATGAATTATTATATATATAATATCGAATAAAATTAACAATAACGATAATAAAATCTTAAAACGACGTTAAAAAGCTTTAAAAGATGTTCATAATATAAATAACGAGAATCGCGTATTCGTTTAAACCTTAAATCAAGACGTCATCATCGTCGACATCGATCGATTTTATTATTTGAAAAAATGACGTGAAGACGTACGCACAATAATCGAAAATTATATATAATCATCGTCGTTTATTATAACAACGACGATTATAAAAAAAAAAAAAAAAAGAGAAAAAATAAATGATAAAATCTTTTTATAAATTAATCGCTAATTCAATTGAATAATATTTAATCTTTCTATTTTGACTTATTTGAATATCTTTTATAAAAATCTTTTATTACGTTTTTTACATTATCGAATTCATCTTCGTTAATATTATATTAATTAAAATCTTTATCGACGTCTTTTCACTTAATCTTATATTTAAAACGATTTTATAATCTCTTTAAATTTAATATATTTTCAATTATTCATTTATTTTTATTTTTAATAATGATAGCTTTAAAAGAAAAATTCTTTTAATCAAATAATGAATTAATAATAACGAAATTTAAGAATTTAAAATGAAAAACGTTATAAATTCTCATGATTTTAAATAATTTCAATTTATAAAAAAAAATCGATAATGAATATAACTTTAAATAAATCGAATATCTTATTATTTAATTTCTTAAATGATTTATTAATAACGATGTTTTTATTATTAAAAAAACGAGATCGTCTTTCTTAAACGTTATATCTTTTTTATAACGATTAATTTATTCAATCATCGCAAATTATGCTTTATTCAAGTTATCGCGTATATAAATAAAAATATTTTATATGTAATCGATAATATTCTCTACTTTTACAACATTAAAACGTTTTTAAATAATAACGTAATTAATAATATTAGAGCTAAAACTCATATAAAAATAAAAATCTTTATTTGCATAAAAGAGCGACACATTAATAAAGATTAAAACATTATTATTATTCGCAAATTCGATTATAAATATTCATTTAACTTAATCGTTTTATATATGATTATAATAAATACGCAAATAACGTTTCAAATTCTAATTGCTTCATTTCGTTTATTCATTTATTTTAAAATAAAAGATCATAAATAACTTAATTTAAATATTGAGTCTTTTGCAAAAAAAAATTTATATTATAATAACAAATTATAAATCTCGATCGAACATTATTGATGTTAATAATTCGTATATACGAAAAACTTCTCTGATAAGCATTTTAATAGTGCTTTTAATAAATATATCATTATTTTCCGTCGTATATAATACGTAATAACGCTTTTTAATTAAACGATTCATTATAATTTATATAACGTTATAATCTTTTAATAATAATAAATCGACGATGAAATTTATAAAAATGTCTTATTAACGTTTTTATAAAATTGAGAATAATTATAATAAACTATATTCACGATGTTTAAGAGTTTTGATTCTTTTATAAATGTAACAATTGTTGATATATATAATAACTATTATTTTTATATTCTTTCAATAATACTTTCGTTTAAATAATTTATATATACGAACGATTTTTGAATGATTATATACAAATTAATCGTGTATTTTTTGAATAATAATCGTATATATAAATTTAAATATTTATAAGCGATTTTTATAATAAAGAATATCGTTTATAATAACGCATTTATTGAGTATAATATTTTTTAATTTCTTTTTATCATTAATAATTATCTCGCGTATTTCGTTATATTCATTATCGACTTTATTCGCTTCGAATATTTTATAATAAAAAAAATCATTGATAATATTAATCTCGAACTCGATATTATCGAAATTTAAACGATTTAATATAAAAATGATTTAATATTGTTACCTAAGCCGTTTATTCGTAAAATCGATAAATTTATATTCAATTATTCGAGTGAGAGCATTAATTTTAAAATTTTATAATTTTGAACGATAAATGATTTTGATGTTATATTCGAATAATATATCGAGATATTTAATTTAACGACGATTCAAATCACGTTCTTTAACATAATATATAAGATTTTTATAATTTATAAATATTTTAATCAAAATATCGATACATTTCAACTCGGGTCGTTAATATTTTAAATATTAAATGATAATAAGTAATTTTTTATCGTAAATTTGATAATTGCATTCGATCAAAATCAAGTTTTTATTATAAAAGATTATTAAATATAATACTTTCTCATTATTATATTATAATAATATTTCTTTATTAACATAATCGAAAAAATTCGTTTTTAAAATTATTTTTTTGAATTTATCAAAATGTCGCAAAATAAAAACTCGTATAACGTTAATTTTTAATTGAATAAAGACTTTTTGATAAACGAATAATCATTTATAAATAATATTTTTTTCTATAAAACGAATTATTCATTTAATTATTTTCGAAAAATCTTTTATAGAAATTATAAAAGTCGATAAAGATTTATATTTATTTTAAATTTATAAATTATGTTCAATCGACGACGATTTATATCTTAATCGAATTTATTCGTAATTTATTAATAAATATTAATAAACTTAGAAATTTGATCTTTTATATATAAAATTCGTATTTAAAAATGTTTATTTATAAATCGATCTCTTATAACTTTTAAAGAATTAATCGAATATGTTAAATATGTTTTTTCTTGATTTTGTTATAAATAAAAATATTATTTAAATATATTTAACAAAAGTCATTTAAATACTCGAAGAGAATGTCGTTTATATATTGTTGATAGATAATAAAGTTATTTATTAATTTAAATGAAAACACTCGATATTTATATGTTTCAAAAAATGTGATAAATGTAATAAAGTTCTCGCTATCGAAATGCATTTAAAATTTATTAAAAGTAACGATAATGTTAAATCGTGTAAAATATTTACAATCTTATATTTTTATTAAAATTTTATTTATTAATAAAATAAAATATCGATTTCTTTTGATAATAGCGTTCAATTTTCGATAATTTATATAAAATCGCAAATCTTTATTTGATTTCTCAGCAAATAAAATAAATAAAATAAATAAAGTATAATTAAATACGATAAATTCTTTTCTAAAATGTTCGTTTAAATATTTCTTAATTTATTCGAATTTGTGATCTGATAATGAATAAATTCGATTTTTAAATAATATATTTTTATTTGCTCTTTTAACAAATTTTAATTTATGATTATAAAAACGATATGAAAATAATACGTTCGCTTATAATTTATTAAAAACATTTATATAATTATAATAATTCATAAAGAATTTGCTAAACATTTTTTAAGAAGTGAAAATCTTAACATTATTAATTTGAGCGTTCTTCGATATATATAATTCACAACATTTTTTATATTTAATTTCGAAGTCGTATAAACATAATTTATTAATTAATATGCGATTATTTCGTTGCAATTATGATATAATCTCGAAAAACTCATTGAGAATATCGTAAATCTTATTCATTATTAAAAAAAAGAGCTTGTTTTTTTTGTTTCGAGTTAAATAATAATAAATCGATACGTCAATTTCAATAATATCGATAAAATTAAACTTTTTAATTATCTTTTCTTTAAGTGTCTTAAATATTAATATCGATTTTTTTCTATTTGAGATATCTTTAAAATGATTTATATTAAAATTATTCTTATTCGATTTATTTTTAATAATAAATTTAAAAAATCGTATAATGATAATAAATAATGTTTTTAATAAAAACGATAAATTCTCAAATGTTAATATCTTATTATCATCATATTTATATCATTTAAATATAAATAATATTTTGTTTTTTAACATATCGAATACGACTTTATGCTTATTTATTTATGATTTTTCGAAAATCAAATCATATTATTTTAACGAAGCGATAAAAATAAAATAAGATTCTTTTTTATAATCGTATATATTTAAAATAAATAAAAAACAATGAATAATAAATTATTTAAACAATCGCTCATTATAATCTCGTAATGATTTTGACTTGAAAAGAGAATAAAATTTGATTTGTAAACGTTTATATGTCTTAAATACGATAATTTTATTGATGATAATATAAACCTCGATATATTCGCAATTTATAAAAGAATTCGTAAATATTATTTATCGATTTTATAATAATAACGTAGTTGTTATTCGAAAGAAACGTTATATTAAAAAATTATTTGAAATATCCGCTAAACACACGTTCGTATTACCTTTTATCGTGATTTTAAAAAAAATTAATCTTTTTTCGAATCATTCGAAAAGTCTTTTAAATCATCGTTATCGTTATTATTTATTTTTATAATATGCATTCGAATAACTTTTTTATTCGATTGAAAGTAATCACGCTTAATGTATTTAATTTGATTACAATTATAATATATAAACTTTTTAACATCGATTTCGACTTTAACTTTAATAAATGAAATCGATATAATAAATTTTATAAATGTTATTATAATGCGAATGATTCTCGTTATTAAAATAATTGATTTTTTTATTAAAAATACAATTTTAAATGTAAATGTTTTAAACTTTTCTTCATATTCAGCACGCTAAATATTATTTAATTTTCGTAAATACTTTTTAATAAATGTTAACTCGCTAAAATTTTCATATACGTCTTAATTTTTTCGTAAACCTTTACGAATCTTTAAACGTAAGTGTTATATTATATTATTTTTATCTTTATCGATAATCTAATTAAGTCGAATGAAATCGACGTAAAATTTTATAAAAAATATAATATCTTATTAAAAAGAGTTATATTGCCGTTTAGCATTGTTTTATCAATTAAAATTCTCATAAATGTCGATTAAATTATTCATTATCTCTTTATAAAATTGATATAAATTCGAATAATTTCTTAATCGACGTTTTATAATCTATTCTAAAACTTTTTCTTTCAATTTAAAAATAATATAAATTAATTTAAATTTAATAATAAAATATTAATTATGATTAATAATAAATTTATAATTTATTTTAAAAAATCAATCGTCTTATATAAAATTCTTTTTATTTATAAAAATAAAAAGGTTAGATAATTTGAAAAACTTATTTTTTTTCGATATAAATCGATTTTTAAATTTATTATA